>VMDR010000803.1:0-173852 GCA_007922815.1 Macrotus californicus
GCCCCTCCTACCGGTCTGGATGTATGTTTCTTAGTTTCTTGGTTGTCGGACTTCCATACGGTTTGATTTTCTGTCAGTTCTGGTTGTTTTTTCTTTTAAAATTTGTTGTTGTCCTTCTTTTGGTTGTGCGAGGAGGCACAGTGTGTCTACCTACGCCTCCATCTTGGCCGGAAGTCTCAATTGCTTTCTTATACAGCATTGGTGAACAATTGAAATGAAAGACACAGTGGCATTTACATTAGTACAAGGAGGAGGAGGAGGAAAAAGAGAGATTTCAATATAAGTCTAACGAAATATGTACAAGATCTTTGTGAGGAAGGCAGTAAAACTTTGATGAAAGCAATTTTTTAAAAAGCTGAAAAAAATGGAGATCTATTCCAGGCACATGGATAGGAAGACACAATATTGTCCATGTCAGTTCTTCCCAACTTGATCTCCAGAATCAATAAATTTCCAATAAAAATCCCAGCAAGTTATTTTGTTATCAACAAACTGATTCAAAAGTTTATATGGAAAAGCGAAAGACCAGTAGCCAACACAATCCTGAAGAACAAAGTCAAGGACTGACCTGACCCAACTTCAAGATTTATTATGAAGCTACACTAATCGAGACAGTATGTCAAATAAGTAGAAAAATAGAGCAATGGAACAGAATGGAGAGCCCAGAAATAGACCCACGTAAATATAGTCAGCTGATCTTTGACAAAGGAGCAAAGGCAATTTGGTGGGGAAAGGGTCTTTTCCACGATGGTGCTGGAACAACTGGACATCCACATGCAAAAAAAAAACCAATCTAAACGGTACTTACACCTTCACAGGAATTAACTCAAAATGGATCACAGAATCAACCGTAAAACATTAAACAATAAAACTAGAAGATAACAGCCCTGACTGGTGTAGCTCAGTGGATCGAACGTGGGCTGCAAACCAAAGGGTCGCCGGTTCGATTCCCAGTCAGGGCACATGCCTGGGTTGCAGGTCGGATCCCCAGTGGGGGGCATGCGAGAGGCAACCACACATTGATGTTTCTCTCCCTCTCTTTCTCCTTCCCTTCCCCCCTCTCTAAAAAGAAATAAATAAAATCTTAAAAAAAAATAAAAACCAAAACCTAGAAGATAACAGTCATAGGAGAAAATGTAGGTGACCTTGCGTTTGGTGATGACTTCTTAAACAATGCTAAAAGCATAATCCGTGAAAGAAGAAGTTATATCATTTGGACTTCAATAAAATTTAAAATGTATGGCCCTGGCCGAGTGGCTCAGTTGGTTGGGGTGTCATCCCGATACGCTGGGATTGAGGGTTCGATCCCCAGTCAGGGCACATACAGGAATCAACTGGTGAGTGTGCGAACAGGTGGAACAACAGATCTCTCTGCCTCAAAATAAGTAAGTAAATTAATTAATTAATTAAACTTCAGCTCTGTGAGAGATGCTGTTAAGAGAATGAAAAGCCAAGCCACAGATTGGGAGAAAATCTTTGCAAAAACATCTGATAAAGGACTGGATCCAAAATAAAGAAACAACTCTTACAATTTAACAACAAGAAACAGCTTCATTCAAAAATGGGGAAAAGTCTGAAGACACGCCTCACCAAAGGCAATGAACAGATGGCAAATAAGCACGTGAAAAGATGTTCAATATCATGTAATTGGGGCGCAAGTTAAAACGAGGAGAGACCACTGCACACCTGTTAGAATCACCAAAATCCAGCACACTGACAACACCAAACGCTGGTGAGGTTGTGGAAAACAGGAACTCATTCATTGCTGGTGGAAATGCCTACTGGTACACCATGGCAATGTCTCACAAAAGCTAAACGTAATCCAGCAATCATGCTCCTAGGTATTTACCCAACTGACTTAAAAGCGTATGGCCACACAAAACTCTGCTCACAAACACTTGTCGCAGTTTTATTAATAATTTCCAAAAAAATAGCCCTGGCTGGTGTGGCTCAGTGGATTGAGTGCTCGCCTGCGAACCAAAGGGTTGCCGGTTCGATTCCCAGTCAGGACACAGGCCTAGGTTGCTGGTTCCGTCCTACCCCTGGTTGGGGGTGAGTGCGAGAAGCAGCTGGTCGATGTTTCTTTTGCACATCAATATTTTTCTCCCTCTCTTTCTCTCTTCTTCCCCCTCTCTAAAAATAAATGAATAAAATCTTTTTAAAAAATCAGTGGATCTAAGAAGAAATCACAGGGAAATTAGAAAATACCTTGAGATAATTGAAAGTAAAAACAATATCAAAATTTATGAGTTGTAGCAAAAATTGTACTGAGAGGGAAATTTATAGCTATAAACACCTACATGTAAAAAAGAGAAATATCTAAAATCAATAATCTCACTGTACTTTTTACATTTTTTTAGCTTATTGATTCTAGGGAGACAGGAAGAGAGAGAGAGAAAGAGAGAGAGAGAAATGGGGGATGGAACCCGGAACCTTGGCATATTGGGATGATGCTCTAACCAACTGAGCTACTTAGCTAGGGCCTCACTGTACACCTTGAGGAACTAGAAAAAGAGAAGGAAGTCATAAAGATTAGATATACGTTAAACAGAAAAATGTGATATTGTGAGTTATATATCATAAGTATGTGCAGCATTTGGCCTTTGTCCTGGCACAGAGTTCCTAAAACCCTTGGACTTCCCTAAGATGAAACTGAGGAAGGTCTTTTGTTGTGGTAAGAGATGACCTTTGGAAAGCTCCTAAGGACGGGCTGGTTGCCAGTGGAGCCAATCCTGTGATTAGGGGGGTGGGACTTTCAGTCTCACCCCCCCTCCCCCACCCACACACACACTCGAGCCTCCTGGAAGGAGAGAGGGGCTGGAGATTGAGTTCAATCACACCAACGGCCAGTGATTTAATCACTCGCACCTGTATAATGAACCCAAAAGGATGGGGTTGGAGAGTGTCCCGTTTGGTGAACACATGGAGGCACAGGGAGGGTGGCACGCCAGACAGAGCATGCCCCCTCCCCTGGCCCTTCTCATCTGCCTCTCCCATCTGGCCATTCCTGAGTCATGTCCTCCTGTGATACACTGGTACTTCAGTAAGCAAACAGTTTCCCTGAGTTGTATGAACTGATGAACTGAACGTGAGCGGGGGCTTATGGGAACCTCTGATCTGTGCCACTCAGCACAGGTGACAACCTGGACATGTGGCTGACACCTGAAGTTGGGGGAGGAGGGCAGTCTCACAGGATGGAGTCCCTGCCCTGTGGGATCTATGCTGTCGCCCGGTAGATGGTGTCAGAATTCACCTGAACCGTAAGACACTCAGCTGGTGTTGGACGGCCTGGCGGTGCGGAGCAAACACACACGTTGGTTCTGGTGTCAGAACCCTAAAAACAACAGAGAACGTCAACAAAGCCCAAAGTGGGTTCTTTGAAAACATCGACAAAATTGACAACCTTTTACGTAAACTGACTAAGAACAAGAGAGAGAAGACCCAAAGTCTCAAAATCAGGAATGAAAAGTGGGGATATTCCCACCAATTCTACAGAAATAAAAAGAACTATAAGGGAGTATGATGGTATACCAACAACTTTGAAAAACCTAATTGAAATGGACAAATTTCCTGGGAAGATGGGGGACTCACATCTCAAAGCCTTTCTCCTGGGAAGACAGAGGACTCACATCTCAAAGCCCGTCTCTCCCTCTCAGGGGAGGCAGAGGTTCCCATGAGGAGGGACAGGGAAACAGAACAAAGGCATCGAGGGAGGGGTTGCCAACTCCTCTACGTGCACACGAGCACAGTCCCTTCCAGTAAGGCAAGTGATGGGTGGTCCGGTGTGCGTCATCCTGGTTAGTCAGCCCGACTTCACGTCTTCCTGGCCCCACAGCTGAAGGTCAGCAAACCTCCTGGAGCTGGGATGCCTGAAGGTCGGAGTCAGTATCTTTTGAAGTTAGTTCCTAGGATTCTTACACGAACATGCTGTTCCTCTACAAGGTGCGTGTTAGTCCAAGTCCGCACTCACGGAAACAAGGTCAAAGGGATGGAGGGCGGGTTGCCACCGTTCCCCACCGTTACAATGGCGCGCTGCTCCACTGCCAAACATTCAAAAAGTGCAGACACCGAAAAGACACTACCCACACAGTAGGAAGGCAACCCACAGGATGGGGGGAAGTACTTGCAAATCATGTATCTGATAAGGGTTAATATCCAGAATATGGAGACAACTTCTGAAATTCAATGACACAAAAACAACCCAATTCAAAGATGAATAAATATTTCTCCAAAGAATATGGCCAATCAGCCCATAAATTGCATCCGAATGACCAATAAGCATATAAAAAGACGTCCAGTATCACTAGCTATCAGGGAAATGCACATCAAAACTACCATGAGATGCCACCTCACACCTGTTAAAGTGGCTACTAGCAAAAAACACAAACCAACAACAACAGGAAACAAGTGTCAGAAAGGATTTGAACAAATTGGAAGCCTTGTGCACTGTTGGTGGGAATGTAAAATGTCAGAGCTCCTATGGAAAACAGTAGGGTAGTTCTTCAAAACAAATTAAAAATGGAATTACTCTATCTAGCCATTTCACTTTTGGGTATATAGCCACAAGACTGGAAGCAGAATCTCAAAAAGATATTTGTCCACCCGTGTTCACAGCAGCATTCTTCATGATAGCCAAAACACGGAAGCAACCCAGTCTCCATCGACGGATAAATGGGTAATCAAAAGGTGGTATGTACATATACAAGGGAATATACATACATTTGGCCTTGAAAAGGAAGGACATTTTATAATATGCTACGACATGAATGAACCTTGAGAGCATCTGCCAAGTGAAATAGCTCATCACGAAAAGACAATCTGGCCCGATGTCTGTACCTAGTACACACGACACACCAACAGATGTTTATTGAATGAAAACACCCACACACTCAAAATCACCTATGACTTTACATCCACTAGGATGGGTATAGTTATTTTTTGAAAAGGAAAAGCGAGTGTTGGCCACAATGTTGAAAAACAGGAATTTTGTACACAACTGGTATAACACGTTTTGTTGGTCCCTCAAAAAATTAAACATAGAATTACCACGTGACCTAGCAATTTTACTCCTATGTATATACTCTGAAGAACTGAAATAGGGGTCAAGTACACATTCAAGCATGTTCACAGCAGCACTCACTATTCACAACATCCAAAAGGAAAAAAACAACTCAAAAGCCCATCAATAGGTGACTGCATAAACAAATCGTGGCTTTGCATACAATGGAATATTATTCGGCCATGAAAAGGAATGGAATACTGATATATGCCATGATTTGAATGAACTTCAAAACCATTAGGCTACATGATAAAAAGCAGATACCAAAGGTTACATTTTGTATGATCCCTTTTTTTTTTTTTTAAGTTTTATTTATCTTTTTAGAGAGAGAGGGAGGATGGGAGAAAAACATCGACATGTGGATCAGCGGCCTCTAGCACACCACCAGCTGAGGACCTGGCCTCCAGTTCGGGCATGTGCTCGACCAGAATTGAACCGGCAACCTTTCGGGTCACAGGATGATGTTGAACCCACTGAGCTACACCAGCCAGGACTGTATGTTGCTTTATCTGAAGTATCCAGAATAGGTAAATCTTCAGAGACAGAAAGGATGCGTTTGGCTGGAGGTTGAGGTGGGGGTGGGGAGCGATGACTTATGGTGGTGGGGTGCTCTTCAGTGGGCTATGAAAGTTTTGGGAAGGGTGGTGCTGGCATTGTGAACGCACTGAATTCCACTGAACTGCACACTTTGAATGGTTATTTTCATGTTATATGGATTTTGCCTCAATTTTTAAAAGAACTTACGACAGCACGTGGGTTAGCTATTGTGAGGTTTGGTGGGAGCTGTGACCCCCCTTCAGAGTGCTAGCCCCAAGTCCCTGAGAAGGCAAAACAGCGCATCTGTGAGTGAAGGTTACACAGGACCTCTCTGTACTATTTTTGCAATTTCCTTTGAGTCAATAATTATTTCAAAATAAAAGTTTAAAGGAAAAATGAGGACACGTGACCATGGCTGCCCCATGCCTCCCACTCTTAGGTCTGGAATGGAGAGGCTGACCGTGCCCTTGGAGTCCGGGGCCTCGTCCCTGGCTGGCCACCTCGGACTGTCATTCCACTGTCTGTTCTGGGCTGGTAGCTGTGGGCAGGGAAGAACCCTCCTTCTCCGAGGAGAGAGCGCAGGGCCCAGCAGGCACTCCCACAGAGAGCAGGCTCCACCCAGATCTGAGGTTTGGACCTGGGGGTGGGACAACATAGCCTCCTGAGCTCCCACAGCCTCTGAGCCAGGACTGGCCCCAACCCCTAGGGTCTCTAAGTGTCTGCGTGGTGGACAGCAGGCCCGGAAGTCCTCAGGACAGGCAATTCCCATCAGCATTCTGTGCTCAGGATGCCCATGCAGGCAGGAGCACCCAAAAGGAACGGGGCCTGAGGTTTGGGACATCTAGGGAGCCACAGGAAGTGACCGCATCCAGCCCCCACGGCCTGGCCCTTTCCTGTTCTCCCAGAGGCCAAACACGCCCAATGTCTGTCCCACCTTGCCTGCCCCCTAGGGCTGCCAGACTCACCTTGGCCAGGCTAGGCTGTTCAGCACCGGCCAGAGGCAGGACAAGGAACCAGGTCAGAGTCTAGTTTCACTTTCACTTTTGCTTTCCCTGAAATGACAGAGGAGCCAAGAAGAAAGCTGTGACCAGCAGTGTCTTTCACTCCCTCAGCCTTAGTGCCTGTTTGCACTGAGCTACAACTGGGCACCGGTCTCTGCCAACACTGCCGCCCCCAGAGACCCCCTCTATCATCACTGCAGCCTGGTGGTCTCAGGATGGGTGCCCTGGACACCTCAAAGTTGCTGGATGAGGAGCTGTACTCTCGGCAGCTGTGAGGCTGGAGGTGGGGTGGAGAGTGGGGTGGCTTTCTGACCTCTGGTGTCCCATTGTCTGCCTTCTTGCTTTCCATCCGCAGGTATGTGCTGGGCTTGCCAGCCATGCAGAGGCTTCAGGAGGGTAAGGTCCTGCTGTCTGGCCTTCAGGGCCTGGGGGCTGAGGTGGCCAAGAACCTGGTTCTGATGGGCGTGGGCAGCCTCACTCTGCATGACTCCCATCCCGCCTGCTGGTCCGACCTGGCTGCCCAGGTGAGGGCCCTGGGTGGCTGTGGGTTCACAGACCAGGGTGGAGGTAGGGCCCAGGAGGTATCTCCTTGCTCAGGCTGGACTGGGTCTCTCTTTAGTTTTTCCTCTCAGAGCAGGACTTGGGAAGGAGCAGGGCTGAAGCAACTCAAGAACTTGTGGCCAAGCTCAACGAAGCTGTCCGGGTCTCTGTCCACACAGGCGACATCACAGAGGACCTGCTGCAGGACTTCCAGGTTCCCTCCCAGCCCCACTTCCCAGGCCAGCCCAGTCCCCTCCTCCAGCCCTTGGCCTTGGGGTGGGTGGGCGGTGGCTCTGGCCTTGCTGACCCTGCAGTCCACCCAGGTAGTGGTGCTGACTGCCTCGAGCCTGGAGGAGCAGCTGAAGGTGGGCACCTTATGCCGCAGGCACGGAGTCTGCTTTCTGGTGGCTGACACCCGGGGCCTTGTGGGGTGAGTGAGGCTGCCTGCCTAGCCTGCCTCATCACAGACAGCGTCTGGTCCCAGAGATGTCCCTAATTCCAGGCTTGTCCGAGTGCCCCACACCCAGCCCCAGGCCTATCTCAGCATCCCCTTCGGATTCTGGCCCCCAGCCCCACCCCTCAGCTTCCTCCACTGCAGCCTCCAGACATGCCCCAGTAACTCCCTCGAGCTCCAGCTCCCAAGCCTCTCCCAGCATTCCTTCCCGACTCTGGGCCCCTCATGTCTCCCACCCTTTGCCCCTGAGCCCCTACCACCCCACCACAGGCAGCTGTTCTGTGACTTTGGTGAGCACTTCACTGTTCAGGACCTTACAGAGGAAGAGCCCCGGACAGCCGCCATTCAGCACATCTCCCAGGTGGGCGCTTGGGTGTGGGCGGAGGATGGGCTGCCAGAGCCTGTGGAAGGCAGGTACGGGTGGCTCTGAGCCAAGTCACCTCTTCTCCAGGGCTCCCCTGGCATTCTCACTCTGAGAGAAGATTCCCACAACTTCCGTGATGGGGACTTGGTGACTTTCTCCGGCATTGAGGGCATGGTCGAGCTCAATGGCTGTGCTTCTAGGCCCATACGCTTGCAGGGTGAGTGAGCCAGCCCCACTGCAATTCCAGGCTCAGCGCCCAAGCCCCCACTGGGGGCAGATGCAGCCTGGTCCTTGGGGATAGGTTCTCCCTCCACCTTCCTCAGGATGGGCCACATCAAGGACACAGACACAAGACAGGAGGGGGTGTGGGGAACCACTCAGGTTCAGAGGTCACACTAACTAGGCTGGGTCTGCCCCCAGAGGACGGGACCTTGGAGATTGGGGACACAATGACCTTCTCCTCCTACTTACGGGGCGGAGCTGTCACTGAGGTCAAGACACCCAAGACAGTGAGGCATGTGAGTACAAGGTGGGGGAACTCGGGAGACTTGAGGGGGCCCCCACTGCTCTGGACTTGCCCCTGAGCCTGGTGCACCCTGCAGGAGCCCCTGTATGCAGCCCTGCTCCAGCCCCGTGTGGTGGCCCAGAGTCCCCAGGAAGTTCACCGCGCCCACTGCCTGCACCAGGCCTTCCGTGCCCTGCACGAGTTCCAGCGCCTCAACGGCCGCCCACCCCAGCCCTGGGACCCTGTGAGTGGCCAACCCCGTTGCCGCTCCCCCCGGCCTCCATCTTCGGGGGTCTCAGCTGCTGGGAGGCAACAAAGGCCATCTCACAGATCCAAGTTTGAATCCCTGAGGTGCTTTCCCATAGCCTGGGGACCCTTGCTGCCTCCTAACCCCTCAGAGCCAGACTGGGGGCTGCACCCATGTTGGCAAAGCCTCCAAGGGCGGTTGTCTGGCACTGGGTATCCTCTGGTGGGGCTGAACTGCCTGCCAACCGAGCCCTTGTCTGCTTTCCCACTTGCGTTTCTGCTTCCTTTTCTGTGGAAAAGGGTGGGTGGCTGCCTGAAGGGTTGGAGTGGGGAGTGGAGCTCAGGCCAGGGCTACTGTGCCTACCAAGTTCTACCCCACAGGCTGATGCAGAGAGGGTGGTGGGCCTGGCTCGGGACATGAAGCCATTGAGGGGCATGAAGGGAGAGCCTTTGAAAGAGCCACTGGATGAAGCTCTCGTGCGGACCGTTGCCCTGAGCAGTGCCGGTGTGCTGAGCCCCATGGCAGCCATGCTGGGTGCAGTGGCCGCCCAGGAAGTGCTGAAGGTGGGTGCAGGCACAGGCAGGGTGAGGCTGGGAGGGGTGCAGAGCTCGCTGTCGGTGCCAGCGGGTGCCTGACACCAGACAGTGGCCTTGGCGGCTTCACTAACCTGGGTACAGCCCCTAGCCCGGATCTGAGGGGCTAGGAGGTGGCAGGAGCCCTAAGGTGCTGGTCTCTAGGCAGTCTCCAGGAAGTTCCTGCCCCTGGACCAGTGGCTGTATTTTGATGCCCTCGACTGCCTCCCGGATGATGAGGAGCTGCTTCCCAAGCCTGAGGACTGCAAATCGGTCAGAACCTGGGATGGGTGCGGCCTTCTCCAGACTCAGGCCTAGGGGAGAAGTGGGAGGAACAGTCCCGAGGTCCTGACCTGGAAAACCCAGTGTAAGGGGGACATGCAGCACAGGCCAGCAGTCGTCACCAACCTGTGTCCGTGTCCCCTAGAAATGCTGTCGCTATGACGGGCAAATTGCGGTGTTTGGGGCCAGTTTTCAGGAGAAGCTGAGCCACCAGCACTACCTGCTGGTGAGCTGTGTGGTGAGGTTGGGAGCATTTGTGGGAGGGCCGGGCCTGGTCCTCTGGCTAAGGCTGCTCCTGCCGGCAGGTGGGTGCTGGTGCTATCGGCTGTGAGCTGCTCAAAGGCTTTGCCCTGGTGGGCCTGGGGCTCCGGGGCAAAGGGAGCGTGACCGTGGCTGACATGGATCACGTGGAGCGCTCCAACCTTAGTCGTCAGTTCCTCTTCAGGCCCCAGGACATTGGTGTGAGTGCCTGCCCCTTCCCACACTCCCTTTGCTGGACTGTCCTCCCACAATGCCCCTGCCCCCCACCCAGCGTCTTCCTGCTTTCTTCTCAGAGGCCCAAGGCAGAGGTGGCCGCCGAGGCCGCCTACCACTTGAACTCAGAACTGCAGGTGAGCCCGCTCATCCACCCTCTGGATCCCTCTACAGAGCGCATTTATGGGGATGAACTCTTCTCCCGTGTGGATGGTGTGGCTGCCGCCCTGGACAGTTTCCAGGCCCGTGAGTGCTCAACCTTGGAACTCAGCCCCTTGTCCAAGGCCGTGCCAGCCCCCCTCCTAACCCTCTGCCCCCTTGCCAGGGCACTATGTGGCTGCTCGCTGCACTCACTATCTGAAGCCACTACTGGAGGCAGGCACACAGGGCACCTGGGGCAGCGCCTCAGTGTTCATGCCGCTTGTGACTGAGGGCTACAGAGGGCCTGCCTCGGAGGCTGCAGTTCCTGAGGACGGCCCCCACCCTGTCTGCAGTGTGCGCTACTTCCCCAGCACAGCTGAGCACACCTTGCAGGTGGGAAGCCCCCAAGACCCCTGTCCACACCGCTCAGTTCTTGGCTGCAGACCTGTTCCCTACCTGACGCCTTATGGCTCCTTTCTCCCCAACAGTGGGCCCGGGATGAGTTCGAGGGGCTCTTCCGTCGGTCTGCCGAAACCATCAACTGCCACCAACAGTAAGGCCACCAACAGGGGTGGATGTGAGTGCAGGGCCCCTAGCAGCGGAGTCTTCAGGGCTCAGCCTCAAACCCCTCCTTCCTCCGCAGGACGCTCACCTCGCTGGCAGACAGAGAACCACGGTTGCTGTCCCTGCTACAGGAGGCAGTGAGAGTCTTGAGACAGCGTCCACGGAACTGGCAAGACTGCGTGCTGTGGGCCCTCGGCCACTGGCAGCTGTGTTTCCATCATGGCATCAAGCGGCTGCTCAGGCACCACCCACCCAATGAAGTGCGTGGCTAGGGGTCTGAGGCTGAGGGCTCAGAGGGACCAGATTAAGTCCAGCAGCCTTCATTTCCTTAGGTGCTTAAGGATGGAACACGTTTCTGGTCACGTCCCAGACAGTGTCCTCAGCCCTTGGAGTTTGACGCCAGTCAAGTGAGTGAGGTTCCGTGGGAGCCCTGAGACAGCCATGTGGCCCCCGAGAGCAAAAGTGGGCACCCCTGCCTTCTGCATAGATGCTGAGAGACAGGCACATCTGGGCACATGGGGGTTGTCTACATGTGAGGCAGAGGCAGGCAGCAGGCACTCAAACACATCCACGGTGGGCAGTGCCCACACCCAGCACGCCCATGCACGCTCACTTACCTGTGCATCAGCCCTGCCTTTGGTTTGACTCAGGACATGCACCTCCTCTACGTGCTGGCAGCGGCCAACCTGTATGCCCAGATGCACGGGCTGCCTGGCTCCCAGGACCAGCTGGCACTCAGGGAAATGTTGCTGTCGCTGCCGCTGCCTGATCCCCAGCACCTGGACTCCATCTTTCCTAATGACCTGGATTCCACTGAGCCTGGTAAGGCCCCTGGCCCTGCCCACCCCCATGCTGCCACCCAAAAGTTAGACCCTGCCCTCAGCCTAGGTAGAAGAACAAGGGGCCTGGGGGCCCTGCAGCCACCTCACAGTCTCTCAGGCCCTCTGACCTTGCTTCTCTCTCATCCTTGCCCCCCAGTAGGCCGTCTCCCTGCTGCCTACCTGACCCCCACCCCACCCTCATTCCCTTGGCAGGTGTTGAACAAAACAAGCACAAACCCTTGGGCCCTATGGCCCCCGGGTGAGGACAGAGTCACATAGCACGCATACATGCATGCAGACACAGACACACACGTGCCCACACACTCATAAACACGGGGGTCGGGGGTCTGGAGCTGTGAATCAGGAGACTAACATCAATCAGAGGTCTTCCTGAAAGTGGTAGAGACCTTGGGCTGAGCAGAGACCAAGAAGAGGCCCCAGGTTCCAGGAAAGTGCAGGAGATGGGGGCTAAGGACTGTCCCCACACTCCCTTCCCTGGCAGACCCTGAGCAGGTGGAGAGACTGCATGAAGCTCTGCAGGACTGGAGCGTAGGCTTCCCACTGGAGCCCCTGAGGTTTGAGAAGGTAGGAGGCCAAGCAGGGCTGAAGGGCTAGGGAGATTGTTGGGAAGGCCAAGAGCTGAGAAGGCAGCTTTGGAGCCCCTTGGCCGGGTGGTCCTCCCAGTGGGGCTCCAGAAGCAGCTGGCTCCCCCTTACCTGATACAGGGGGAAATGTGAGCGTCCACCAGATAGGTTGTGGGAAGATCTGCGCATGTGGGCGGCCATGGTGAGGGGCGCGGGGCGGTGTTGATGCTCCTGGGGCTTGAACCTCACAGGATGATGACAGCAACTTCCACGTGGACTTTGTGACTGCGGCAGCAAGCCTTCGAGCTCAGAACTATGGGATCCCACCAGCCAACCGCATCCAGGTAGCCCTGTCTCCTGGGACTCCAGAGTGGAGGCGGGGGTCAGACCCTGGCTCGACACCCTGGTCCCAAACCCAGTCTCCTATCCTTGGCAGAGCAAGAGAACCGTGGGCCAGATCATCCCAGCCATTGCCACCACCACAGCAGCTGTGGCGGGCTTGGTGGGCCTGGAGCTGTTTAAGGTGGTGAGCGGGCCACGGCCCCTCAGTGCCTTTCGCCACAGCTATCTGCACCTGGCTGAAAACTACTTCAGCCGCTACGTGCCCAGGGCCCCAGCCACCCAGAAGGTGAGGCCTGACACCCCACCCACACCCAGCCAGGGTTTTCCCTGCGCCTTCCCAAACAGGCCCTACTTTGGCTTCTGGCTTGCACCAAGACCCAGATTCTGGGGGAGTCCTTAAGACCCCCTTCAGCCTCCTTCCCGCAGCTGTGAAGCCAGGCTGGGACCTGTCAGACACAGGAAGCAGCCGTCAGCCACCCCTACCGCCCAGCCCTCTGCTGCCCTGGGTCTGGGGGAGCTGCAGCTTTAACTCATTACTGAGCCAGACATCCCCCACAGCCTCCTCCTTCCCAGGAGTGCCCCTGAGGAGGAGCTGAAGGGGCGGGGGACTTGGGCCCTAGCCCCACACAGAGGCTAATGTCGCCTGCCTGCCTGTGTGGCGTGGGGACCCGGGTCTGCCCCATGCAAACCGAATTAAAGGGCGCCAAGCTCCCAGTTGCCACAGGGGTGGGGTCTGGAGCCCTGCGGGGGAGGGGGTGGAGGGGGAAGGGGGACAGGAGGTGGTGTTTGTGTCACCGGTGTGAGTGTGCCAGGGCCTGGGCATCCCTGAGCACCCCGGCTCTGTGTTGTGTGGGCACAGAGGGGGCATGCTTGCACATCTGGGCACCAGATGGGAGTGCAGGGCCCTTCTTCAGTGTGGGCCCTCGTGCGTGTGCATGTGAGTACATGTGTGGATGTTCTTGGGCTTGTGTGCGTGAGTTCCTTCAAGTGCAGGGCTGCGAATGGCCCTGGCAGTGTGCCCAGGCTCTGCAGTAGTTAGCATTTCCTTGGGGCACAGAAGAAGGGGTGGAAAGAATGTCCTCACCGGGGAGGAGGGAGAGGTCATGGGCTAGCACTCGGCTTTTGCTGAGTAGCCCTGGGGTCCCCGAGGGCACAGCATACAGAGCCCCTTTGTGAGGGGCCCCGCCCCTAGTTAGCACATAGGCTGCCTTTGTCCATGGTGGAGGGGGCGGGGAGGGTCCCCCCTCCCCCTCCCCCCATCGCACCTCTGATCTTGTCTCAGCTTGACCCCACTATATTTTCTGGGAGGGTTGGCAGGACCTCATGTCCTGGTCCCTGGTTGCCTGCTGCCCTTCTGCCCTCAGCTCTGGGCACCAGAACTCCGAGGCTCTTGACATAGGGAAGGAAAGATGGGACAGGAAGAGATCTCTGTGGACTGTGCCCCTACTGGGGTCTCCGGGCTGGCGAGTTCCCAGTGGTCACTGTGTCCCTTGCCCTTTTGTGCCCATGAGTAGTCAAAGCCCTGACGGTACAGGATGAGGGGACAGGATGTACCCCTCCTTTCCCAGCTCCCAGCCTTGCATTTGAGGAATAAGCGGCTTTACTGGAGACTTCAGCTCAGGGACCCTGCTCCCACTTCCTCAGGAAACACCGCCCTCTGCCCCCCCAACCTACATACAACCAGCCCATGTGATGGATTGCCTGTTTCCCTGCGTGGGGGCCCCATAGCTCCATTTCCTGTGCTGGCCCCAGCATGGGCGGGGAGGGGGGCTGAGACTCTGGGCCCAAATCCCACCCCCGGCCTGCTTCCTGCCTTTAGTCCAGCTCCTCCTCTAGGAGAGGGGCCATCAGCTGCTGGTGACTGGGGTAGGGGGAGGGTATGTGTGGAAAGCTTCTCACTCCTCACCACCCCCCAGTTCCATCACCTGACCTGGACCTGTTGGGACCGCCTGAAGGTGACTGCTGGGCAGCCGGAGAGGACCCTGAAGTCACTCCTAGACCATCTCCAGGTGTGCCTTGTTCCCCCCACTGCCAGACCTGGCCTGATGCGGCCCAGCTGGCATCTGACCTGTGTCTCTCCAGGAACAACACGGGCTGAGGGTAAAGATGCTGCTGCAAGACAAGGCCATGCTGTACTCCGCAGGGTGGCCGCCTGAAAAGCAGGCCCAGTACCTGCCCCTCAGGTGAGCCCACACCTGGATTCGGCCAGGCCTCGCTCTGTCCCTGGAGGTTGGAGGTGGGACAAGAAACCTTTCCTCTTCCCAACCCCATTTGGGCCCCTCACACCTCACTGGAGCTTTCTTTTGCCAAATGGAGTCAGCAAATGGGCTGGGGGTGGGGTGAGGGCCCAGAGTCTGAGGAGGGGCCTCCAGCGCTGCCTGCTCCGTGCCCCCCCTCTTCGTAGCCCACTCCCAGGGGACCAGCAGCTTCCTGCCTCCTGCCCGCCCAGCCAGCCGCTCTGAAAATAGTTTCAGATGTTTCCTGTCTTGAGTTGCTCCTGCTCCTGCTCCTGGCTCAGGCTCCTTATGGCCCATTAGCACTCCCTAGTCCTTGGTCACTCTATGTCTGCCACTGCTCAACTCCCCAATCTCCCCTCCCCCGACCCCACACACACCAGGGTGACAGAATGGGTGAAGCAGAAGACAGGCTGGGTGCCTGAGCCGTGGCAGCGGGTGCTGGTACTGGAGCTCAGCTGTGAGGGCGAGGACGACGACACTGCCTTCCCACCCCTGCACTACGAGCTGTGGCACAGCAGCAGCCCCGCCACCTTTACGGAGCTCTGCATCCCGAGCCCACAGTAGGCGCTCAATAAAAGCTTGTTGAAGGAAGGCGTAAATGGAGAGGCTGGATGATAGAACACTGGGTAGTAATACACATGGGATGTGACAAGGGCACACAGGGACCCCTGGAGGGAGGGAAAAGGCTCTTGGGATTCGCCCGCCTGGGCTGTGCCTCACAGGGCTGGGGCTGCCGCCCAGAGACCCAGGCGTACAGAACCAGTGCAGAGAAAGGCCTTTATTGTCCCAGGCTGGAGGGCAGGGTCAGAGGTAGCTGACAACATCATTACAGATGATGGGCTGGCGGCTGCGGCAGCTCGTGAGGGCTGCAAAGCGGGAGACGTCTGCCGGCAGCTCGGGCTCTGCTCGAGGTGGGCATGACAGTCGCTTTCCCGCCATGGCCGCCCTGCGGGCCCTGGCCAGCTGGCGCCGCAGCTGCTCAGAAAGGCCAAGCAGGAACTGGGGGGGCCGAGCACGGGCACGTGGCCCACCCCCATTGTCCCCGTCACCTGCTGCCTCAGGCAGCTCCATCCAGTTGTGTACCAAGTCAGCAAAGCAGTTGTCCCCCAGCACCAGGGGCTGGCGACTTCGACCTCTGCTCAGCAGGGCTGCTGTCCAGTCCTCGGCTTCCAAGCCCCGCCAGTGCTCCAGGCAGGCATCAGGGGTGGACTTGGGCCGTGGTCTGTGGGCAGGGGGTGCCCTAACCACAGGGGCTCCGCTGGACAAGGGGATGCCACTGGCTGAGAGGCGCTGTCTGTGGGGGCGCCATGCTGGGGGTGCTGGAGGTACAGGCAGCTCTTCCTCTCTCCATGTGCTGCCTGACACCTCAGAAAAGCCTGAGTCCCAGTCCAAGGTATGCTCCCTGGGGCCCTCCAAGACTGCACCCCTGTCTCCTGTCACCACACCTTCCTCCTCCTCTTCCTCCACACAGCAGATGGAGTCCTCTTCCAAGGCATCTGTGGCCCTGAGCCGATGGTGGGCACCTGGGCTGCGTTTGAGGGGTGGCAGAAGGGGACCAGGCATTGGAGGTGAGCCTGTGTCCCGGCCACAGGGCTGTGGAGAAAGAGAGGGCAGAAGTCAGAAGGGCAATGCTTGTTCCTCCTGCCTACCTGGCCTGGCCAGTCCCAGAAGAGAAGGCTCCGGAGGGCTGGACAGGTCTGCAGGCAAGGCCTCTAGTGAGCACGGGCGCTGGCACACGAAGCTCGTGTGGCTCCCACAAGCCGACCTGGTGGCAGTCCGGCAGGCTGCAGCACGCAGGGTTGGGCAAGTCGGCACCCGCCACCAAGGCCCAGGGCTGGAGGCAGGGTTGCCGGCCCGAAGCGGGAAGTAGGTCCTCCTCAGGGCTGGGGGTGGGGTGGAGCATCCCGTGCTTTTTGAGGGATTCAGCTCCCCAAACCCCACATTGTCTTTCCTCTTTCAGAGGATAGGGCACTTGCCAGGTGCGGGGTAGAGGAAGGAATTTCAGGCCAGCCTGGCATGGGGGGCATTCACAGCAGCGCCAGCACCTCTTTAGTTCCTCGAAGACCACTGTTTCACCCCAAAAGAAGTTCCTTCCGCTCCCTCCCTCCCAGTTCCCTTCGCAGGCCCGGCAGCAAGGCCAGCTGGGCGGCTGTTACTTGATGCCCGGCGTAGCTCTCAACCGTCCGAAACCCGACGCGGGCCATCTGGGCCATCTGGGCCGCTCCACCCCCATCCCGCCTAGGATGAGCACTCGGGACAGCCCCCCACCCGAGTGTCTTTCAGCCGATGGCAGCGGAACACCCCACACACGTCCTTAAAAGTCACACCGATCCCAAGCCTCACCAGTTCCCAGCGGAGCTGGCCCAGGAAGCTGTCAAGCCGAGTGCTGTGCATGCCCCTGCCGGAGCCCCCTTCAGGCCTGCCAGTTCCTCTGAAAGCTCCGGCGGGAGCAGCGCAGAGAGGGCCGGGAGGCCCGGCCAGCGGAGCCTTCACGGTCTGCCTAGCGCCGAGGCTCCTCGCGCTCCGTAGCTCCCGCAGCCGCCCCAACATCTGGCAGCCGCGCCCCGCCCCTGGCGCCGCAGCCAATGGGGCGGGGCGGGGCTGAAGTGGCCCCGCCTCGCGGGCCGGGCTGGGGGCTGAACCCCACGCCCACTCCCCACTGGGCTCCAGCTCTGTGGGGAGGGGCAAGACTGCCGCTAGAAGGCCGGTCCCACCCCGGACTCCCCGACGCCCCAGCGGTTGAGTTGACTCTGGTTTGCTTCGTGACCCAGAACGAGTGGCTTCCTCACAGTAGCCTCAGTTTCCCCATTTTTACCAGGACAGAGCTGCAGTCCCTCCTTCACGGGCCCCTAGAGCACGTGGGGTCCCCGGCGGCACCCTTGCGCGGGCAGTGTGCCCCCAGTCTCCGGGCCTCAGAGACCAACCCACTGGACCCACTCCTGGAGCGGCCGTGACAATCCCTGGAAGTGATGGGAGGGTCCAGCCCCGTTGGAGGACTCCGGGAGCGCGGGACGTCTAACCTCAACCAAGCCTCTCCATCCCGCGTCTGGGCCAAGCTACGCTGGGCCGCCCTCTAGTGGGGAGCGCGCGGCTAGCGGCGATTCCTGCAGTGACATCTGCATCCTCTCGCTGGCCGCAGGCCACCTGAAGAATGAGAGCGAGTGCCGGGGAGTTAGGGCGGACGCTCTCTAGCGGGAAGGATCAGAGTCCGTTCTGCCCCCAGGCGCTCCGTGGTTGCAGGCCGGGTGCAAGGATACTGTCTACCTGGAGACAGACCAGTCGGTAGATAGAAAAATACTGGTGATGAGTGCAAAGCTAGCTTGGAAGAGAGGACTCGCAGATGAAGTGGCATTCTGTATGGGATCTGGATGGGCCATCACGGAGAGATCAAGAGGCGCATTCTAGGCAGAGGAATCAGCCAGTTAAAGGCCCCGAGAGGACAGGAGGTGGACAGGGCTTACCATAAAGAAGGCCCGAGTTGCCCTGGCCAGTGCGGCCCAGTGGGACGCAGCATCGTCTTTGTGTAACGGAAAGGTGACAGGTTCCATTCCCGCGCCTGGGTGGGGTCAGGAGGCAACCAATCTATGCTTCTTTCTCTCATGGATGTTTCTCTCTCCTTTCCTCTCTCTCTAAAAGCAATGAAAAAAATGTCCTTTGGTGAGGAAATAAAAAAGGCCCAAGATGTCTGTGACGGTGGCAGTTGAGGGCGTGAAGAGGTCGTCAAAACTAGGCCCCTCGCAGCCAGAGAAATACAAAGTCCTGTTCTTGGTGTGGTGGGGAGTGCTGAGGGCTTTTGAGCAGGAATGACCTGGGCTGGTTCCTGTGTATGGCATCCCAGCTGTCCTGGAGAGCCACTCTGTAATCGGAGTGCACGCTCCTGCCCTCATCCAGCACCGGAGGGGAGGGCCTGGGCCCCTGTGGGGCTGATGCACAAAAGGGGGCCACTTTGGGGTATGTTTTGGAGCTGAAATCAAGCCTTGCTGATGCATGAATATGGGTAGGGAAAGACAGCATCAAGCGTGACTCCTAGATTTCTTGCCTGAACATCTGGTTGGATGAAATTGTCATGAATTGATCCAGGAAAGACTGGAGAAGAGTGGGTTTGGGGTTGGAAAATCAACTGATCGTTTTTGGACATATGACCCTCGCGATGTCTGTTACACATCCAAGGGACGACGGGGGATTCAGCCACTGGGTGTGCAACTCTGGAGTCTGGGAGAGAAATCAGCACTGACGCCTTGGATCTGGGAGGCAGAGCGAGTGGGTGGTACTTGAGGCCATGTGCCCGGATGTGATGGCAAAGGTGAGTTCTGCAGCCAGGACTGAGCCCTGGAACACCACACCCAGTGGAGTTAGGGAAGATGAAACAACCAGCAAAGGAGGCAAGCAGGAACAGCCAGGGAGGTGGCGGAAATAGAGAGTGGGCACTCAGGAGCTGCAAGGAGCAAGCATCGGATGCTGCCAAGGACGTGAGACTGGAGAAGAGAACTGCTGAGGACCCCAACCCGGGCAGCTCCATGGAATGAGGGATGAGCTTGACTTGTGAGGAGGAGAGTGAGAGATAAGGACCTGGAGAGAGCAAATGTACACAGCTTTTTAAAAAAGGTTTTATTTCTTTTCAGACAGAGGGGAAGGGAGAGAGAAAGAGAAGGAGAGAAACATTGATGTGGGAGAGAAACATCCATATGTGGTTGCCTCTTGCACGCCCCCATCTGGGGACCTGGCCCACAACCCACACATGTGCGCTGACTGGGAATCAACCTGACACCCTTTCAGTTCATAGATTGGTGCTCAGTCCACTGAGCCACACCAGCCAGGGCTAGACAACTTTTAAAAAATTGACATGTAAATACAACAAATGGACAACTCTCAAAGGTACAGCTCAATAAACGTTAAAATCTGTAGACATTTGTGCAACTGTCACCCAGATGAAGATATAGGATGTCTCCAGCCACTCCCGGAGGCCACTGTGGGCCCCTCCAGTTGATATCCCCTAAGATAACCACTGTTTGATTTCTATCACCATGGGCTCCTTTTGCTTGATGAAGGTGAACAACTTCTGAGAGATTTTGTTGATGGCTGGGCTCAGATTAGGTGGGCGGATAATGTTCAAACAGGGGCTGGCAGTTGGAGCTCAGACTCTGTGGGGTAGCAAGTCCCGAGCCCAATTTTCCTGGGTACTGCCTTGCTTTGTCTCCAAAAACTGCAAGACCAAGACTTCCCTGAGTCTCAGTTTCCCCACCTGAAGCTTGATCCTTCTCCCTTAACATCTTCTTCGGGCCATAGAAATGAAAGGGGGAATTCACTGGGAGCAGTGAAAGAATGGGGTTTTACAGGCCTCTGGAGGCCTGCGTGGAGTCCAGAGCTCAGTCACCGGGAATGGGTGGGTCTGCAGTCTGGGAGGCCCGGGAGGCACGCCCACCCCGTGTGTTTGAGCAGCTCACCTGGCAACAGGTGGGCCTGACAAACAGTCTGCTTTTCCAGTCTCCTCTGCTGTCTGGATCTTCAGGACACTATGGAGTCGTTCAGGCCCCTGGCACTTCTTCTTGCTCTGGCTGTCTCTGGTGAGGAGCTGGTGGGTGGGGGAACCCCAGTTCTCACCCCACCTCAAACTCCATAGTGGAACGGAGACCTGATTTTTCTCAGGTAAGCTATCATGGAGGGCAGGGGCTGGGGGACAGCCAGGAAAGGGCAAAGATCTGAACCCCTGACCCTCATTCCTCTCTTGGCTTCTTCCTCAATGGAGTCCTCACTCCCAGTCTGCGAAATGAGCTGACCTAACGTTGGATGTGGGGGAAAAGGAGGGGCCCTGTGGTAGAAGGGCGGAACTACCCTCATGCGTGTGGTTCCCTGTGCACGGGGCCCCCAGTCTGATGGTCTCTTCCTCACAGACCTCCACTGTCTGCCCTGGTCCATAAGTATCTCTGAGAGACAGGGGCTCGGCGCCATCCTTCAGCATTTCTCCTTGAACTGCTCTTCGCACGTACCCACCTTGAAGTTGCTGCGTGTGCGGCCACCCACTACCTTCTTCAACACACTCAGCCTCAGTGTAACCACGTGGCAGGGGATCTATATGGGAAAGGTGGGGTCATGGGCGCAGCTGGGGATCAGGGGGAACAAGGGCAGACCCTGAATTTGCAAAGCCAAGAGGGGGTGCAGGGGGAAGGAGAGCCTAGATCCCATATGGCACTGCCCCTTGCCACAGCTGACCTTGAATAGCTCGGCCCGGCTGGATGCCCTGGCAGTGAACCACTATGAGCTACAGCTGCAGGTCACATGTGGCAACCTTGTGATGGAAGGACCACTCTCTGTTGATGTGCAGCGGGACCCTGACCATATTCAATGTGCTGGCCGATTTGTCAGCCCAGGTGAGACCAGGGGCAGCAGGCGGGGGAGGGCAGATATCGCCTGAACAGAGCGTCCCTGACCTCCCCTTTGGCCATCTGGGGAAGTCATCCAGGTGCTGGAAACAGTCACACCTGGGGCCAGACTGTACACTTTGCTGCTCCCAGACCTGGAACTCCAGGGAGCCCAGGTGAGCCCAGTACATAGGCAGTGTTGGTGGGGTGGGGCGTGGGGGGTGGGGGGGGGGGACGACAGCAGAATGGAGGAGGCATGGGAAGACCAAGCCCAGGCCCTGCCTGGCCAAGTACAGCCTTCAGAGGGAACCTTTGGTGCACAGCTGAGCCTCTGCATGATACATGTTTTGGGGGAGAGCCACTGAGGTCTCCCACCCTTCAGTGACATGGCTGTCCCCACAGGAACCTCTCTGGGGCTGAGTTCTTTCAAGTTCTCCTGCATGTTCTGAATTCTCCATGAAAATTCTGTATCACTTTTATAATGCAAAAACAAATGTAGTTTAAAAAAATAAAAACAAAGTAAATGGTTTAAAAGCAGAAAGGATTAAGGATCAGGGCCAAGGGCACCCTAGCTAGAGTAAATGTCAGCATCAGGCTTTGGGAGCATTGGGAGGTACCTGCTGGGCTGTTGGGGATTTTGACAGGGATGCTCAGGGCACTGGGACTGGGGGATGGGGACTCAAGCATCTCTGTCCTGTCAGATAAACATCACCAGTGCCCAGGACCCTCCACACTTCCCTGGACCTTTCTCCATCAATGGGCAGGGTTGTCTGCAGGCACCGCCCCAGGGCCTCAAAGGCCAGGCTCCAAAGGTGAGCATGACTTGGGACCTGGGGACATCTGTGGACTGGGCATATAGTGGGCAGAGCCACCACCTCCTGGAAGTTTGCTTGTTTTTGGCCCCCTGGGTCCTCTCCATGATGCTGCCTCTCCCAGACAGTAGCCACACCTGCATCTCCTGCCCCCTGCCGGCCATCCTCCCACCTGGGCCAGTTCAGTGCTGGCCTCTGATTCCAGCAAGAAGCGAGATCCTTGCCTCTGGGAGCTCATGGTACCTGGAACAGAAAGGAGAGTGATCAGAGCAGTCACACAGGAAGGGAAAGTTCTGAGTAAAGTGGCTAGTGCAGTCTGAAGGAGGCTAGAGAAGTTTCTCCTTTAAAAATTCCACCTCTTGGCCCTGGCTGGCGTGGCTCAGTGGATTGAGTGCCGACCTGTGAACTGAAAGGTCACTGGTTCGATTCCTGGTCAGGGCACATGCCTGGGTTGCCAGTTAGGTCCCCAGTGGCAACCACACATTAGTATATCTCTCCCTCTCTTTCTCCCTTCCTTCCTCTCTCTGAAAGTAAATAAATACAATGTTTTAAAGGTTTTAAAAAAAATTCCACATCTTAGTGACTGGCTCTTAGCAACTCTAAGGTGGTGAGTCACACACTGAATGACTCACGTATTACTCTTCTGGGGGCTCTTTGTATCCTAATGGAAGGACTAATGGCCCAAGAATGGGCCTCAGAGGAGTATCTGTCAGCAGAATGACATGTCTAGGGGAAGAGTGAATGTTGGAGCTCTTTGTGGAGGTCCTGAAGGGGGTCTGCCCCTTTGAAGAGAAGGCTGGGCACAGACATACTAGTAGAGGCCCCGTGGTTCCCTTCCTGTTCTGTGTGTGCGCAGACCTTCCAGCTTCAGATCCTGGTGACCTTCGGAGCAAACCGAAGCTGCCGAGGGCTGCTCACAGTGAAAGTTTTGTCTGTTCCTTCCAGCCGGGTCTCCTTCCTGTAAGACTCCCCTGCCCTGGGAAAGAGGGGGAGGCAGGGCCTAGCCCCATGGAAGTAGGAGTGGGTTAAGGTGGGGCTGCTGGAGTGTCCCAGCTAGCTCAGGTATGAGGGAAGTCCCAGAGAAGGGGCCTGCGGACCGTGATGGAGGTGGGGGGCACAATCCGGCAGAACCAGTGTCCCTTTTGGTTTAGGGAGCAGAACCGGAATATCACCATCCCCGAGGACCTGGTCCCTGGGAGTAAGGTAGTTCAGGTTCAGGCCCGGGGCTTGGACGTGCGCTACGAAATCCTCTCTCCGGTGCCCTGCCCTCTCTTCTCCATCGGACCTGGTGAGGGGGATGCGGTGAGGGTCGTAGAGGGGATACGGGATGCCTCTGCTGCCTCTGCACGTGGTCCAGAGGTTATTCGCACTACCTTTCACGCCTTCCTGAGAAAAGAGGCTGGAGTCGAGGCAGAAACTGGGGTGAGGTTGGGTCTGGTGGCCCGGCCTTGGAGGGGGCAACTCTGGTGGCCAGGTACAGCACACTCCTGGCCCAGGGGGTGGGGTGGGAGGTTGGGACCCGCACTGAGCTTGGGGCGGGGCCGAACTCTGCTTACCTCTCTCCTACCCCGCTCAGTGGATGGCGTGATTCGGACCACTGGGCCCCTAGACTTGGTGCGGGCCCCAGGTGCGGCGGTCACTGCGTTGCAGATAAAGGCCTTCGAGCAGCTCCGGCCGTGGACCAGCGTCCAGCTGGATCTCACCGTGAATGTGACTCCGGTCAACCGTTGGCCCCCGCGCTGCCTCCCAGCGCTTTTGGTGTGAGTACACCCGAGCCTTCCCTAGGCCATTGGGATGCCAGCTACGGCTGTCCCTGGCCCCTGACTCCCACCTGCCCTCTGCTCCCAGGACTCAAATCCCCGAGACCGTGCCTGTGGGCACCCTGCTGAGCACCTTCACTTGTGTTGGCCTGGACTCTCCTGCCTCCACCCTCCACTACCAGTTGCGGTTTCATGGCCCTCCTGGGCTGTCCAGCCTCTGCCTTAGCAACAGGGTTCTGAAGGTGTCCAGCGCCGGGTCCCGGGCCCACGTGCAGGGTGCTTGGAGCGGGAGGTGGCAAGGGTCTGTGAGAGCTGGACCAGGCAGGTGAAGGAGATGGTGGTAGAGCCTACCTGCTTTGCAGTCTGGGAAACATGGGGTCAGGGTGGGCTCTGTGAGGAGGCCCTGGCCTGAGGCAGCCCAGTGTGGCTGAAGGCTCCCCAAGGCCGAGGCTGGGCCTCACTCTCTGGCCCCTCTGGCCAGGTGAATGCCACACTGGACTGTGACACTCCTGGGGCCTGCTTTCAGCACACAGCCTCCATCCTGGTGTTCGACGGTGGTCGGCCCCTAGTGACCAGTGAGTGACCATATCCAGGCCTGGACATGCCCGACAGGGCTGTTCTGTCCCCCTCGCCTCATTCTTGGGACAGGGTTAGCTCTCCTCCCTCAAAAACCGATAGGGCTGCTTGTCTCCATGTCGGACCCCTGGGGTGGGGCACATCTCTCCTACCAGACCCTCTCCCCCCTTAGGCCCCCAGAGCAGGGACATGTCTCCCTCCTTAGACGCTTAGGACAGGGCTGGGCACCCCAGGCCAGCTTCTTGACTGCCTAACGGCCTCCAGCTGAGGTGCCAGTGCTGGTGACGGTGACGCCTGTCAACGAGTTCTCTCCAGCTTGTACTCCACGCACGTTCCGGGTACGTGAGGACGCGGGGCCCCGCACCCTGCTGGGCTCTGTGGTGGGCACGGACGAGGACTACCCACACAACAGCGCAGAGTACTACACCTCCGGCGGGTCTGCCTCCTTCGCTGTGGACCGCCTCAGTGGTACTTCTTCCCCAGGGCGGGGGCGCAGAGGGGGGCCAGAGCTGACCGCAGGCTGAGGCTGCAGCCTCCCTTCTAGGAGAGGTTCGCCTCCTGGGGCCTTTGGACTACGAGCAGCAGCGGCTGCACAGGCTCACTGTCCTGGTGACCGACCATAGCCAAGACCTGGACCCCACCCGCCACCGCTCAGGCTCCTGCACCATTACCATCGAGGTCGAGGTCACTGAGCCTGAGGCCCTGGGGAGAATTGGAAAGAGTTCAGATCTTCCTCTCGCATTCTGATTTTTCCCTCTGTGCCTCAGTTTCTTCCGTTGGTTGGCTGGAGGGGGTGGGGCCTCAGGTGGGGAATCTTTTCAGCCGGTTGCCTGACACGTAGGCTTTAGCTGTGGTGGGAGGAGGCTGAGGGGCTGGCCTGGCGACTTGGGGACTGGGTGACCTGGCTACCTTCCACAGGATGTGAACGACCATGCTCCCGAGTGTGAGCCCCCGTTTCAGGAACTCACCATCCACACCTCCCCGGGCCGTAGCATGGAGGTGACCAAGGTGTCATGTCGGATCCCTCAGGAGCCACAGCGCCTGGCCTTCTCCTACAGCATCGTGGGAGGTGAGGCCCATGGGGCCAGCAGGCTGTGGGAGAGGAGCAGGCAAGGCCGGCAACGGTCCCCTTCTTCTGCCACTCTGCTTTCAGGGAACAGTCAGAGCCGATTCAGCCTGCAAGGAGCCATCCTGGTGCACAGTGATGTCACATTGGGGCCCCCCTTGCCAGAGCAGCCCCGTACTTATGAGCTATTGATCCACGTGGCCGATGCAGGTCCCTCCGTCCCCCACCTCAGCGCCACAGCTACCGTCATTGTGCATCTAGTCCCCTGGAGGGCCAGCACAGTGGCCACCAGCACCCATAGAGCCACAGTGAGGGGGGTCCTTGGGCCCTTGAGGGGTGGGGAAAGAGGACCTCGGGGGGTGAGGAGACCCAGTTTTTTGGGCACACGACGGGGGAGGGCACTCTGCAGGGAACCGTTGAGTGCAGAGAACAATGCAGGAAAGCAAATCTGGGGTGTGGGATGGCCAAGCCCTTGGAGGGGTTTGAAGGCTGGATGACCGGGGCACTTTGGCAGGGCAATGGTGAGGCTGTGGCCCCATTTCAGGTGCCTTCAACAAGGACGCCCCTGCTTGTGACAGACACAGAGGTTTTCTGGCAGCCGGAGCCCTGGTTTGTGGTGGCACTGACAGTGACTGGTGTCCTTCTCCTCTTGACTCTGGGCTGGCTCCTCAGCAGGCTCCTCCGGGGGTAGGCTGCCTGCCCCTGTGCACCCTGCCTCCCCCAGCCCCTCATGGACCCTTCCTGTGAGAAGTGGTTTCAGCCAAGATTTGATAACAATGCTCAAGGCGATGAGCGGACAAACTGATATTAAAGAGTGCTGCCCTCCCTCTGGAGGCTGTCCGGTGGAGGCAGAGAGACAGTGAAGGACGCTGTCTCCATCGTGGGCAGAGCCCAGTCTTGGAATGGGATGGACATGGGCAAGGCCCAGGCTTGAGACTGAGTGTGTCATACATCGGGCATTTACCCTCTTCCTTTCCTCTCCCCTCCACTTGAAACCTGACATACCCCTAAGACTTTGAGTTTCCTGTGGGCACAGGGCTGAACCCAGGGGCTGGTGGGGGTGGCAATGTGGATGCTGTAGACGGACACTAGCTCTCTCCAATACAAAGGGGTAGATGAATGACGCGCGTTCTTGGAGCCAGTGAGTGTGCTGCCCTCACACTTGGTCCCTCCTCCTGGCATCTTAGGTTGGCCAAGGTGCTACAGACACCAAGCAAACCAGCCCAGGCTCTGCTACTGAACAGGTCAGCCTTGTTGGCATGCCTCTACGCCTGGAAGCCCATTACTGAAACCCAGGCTGGGGCCCAGAGCCTCTCCTGTGCTCCTGCCCCTGCTTTGCTCCAGGATCCAGGGAACTGAGGGCTCCATTGAAGGGTTCATGGCGGCACCGAGGATGGAGACACCGCAGGCGCCCAGTAGCGTCACCAGCCTCGTATGTGAACCCTCCACCCTGTGTAGTGGGGGCACAGAGGCTGCTCTAGAGTGCTCCCCTGCCAAACCTGCCCCCTCCCCTACGGAGGGCTACCCCTGTGGGAGCGCCCACCCCAGTACCACGAGGATACAGGGGCAGGTGGTTTCCAGACCCCGTGGACGGGGTTCAACTCATTGTGCCCTCTCATTTTCCCCTCAGCAGCATTTTGATGGCAGAGCACAGGACTCCCGTGAGTCCCCCTCCTCCCACACCATTTCCCACCTGGACCCACTTTCTCTCCTTTCCCTGTCTCAGTGCCTCCTGCCACCAAGCACCCACTATCTGACCTACTCTTTCCTTGAATGGGGCCTGTTCTCACTCCCACTCACCTTTCAGCCAATGTTGAAATGACCTGTGGGATCAGGCAGTGACTCAGAGCCACTCTGGTTCCTGCCCTCAGGAGCAGGGGGGATGATAGTGAGGGAGAGGACCCCAGATACTCCATTGTCACCGATGAATTAGGGCAGAGTAATCTGGCTCTGGGTTTAGGGTTGCTGGTGTCCAGTTTTGCAGGATCAAGGATATGCTTCCTGTGCATTTGAGCCAGACCTCACAGGATTTTCTGAGAAAGGAGGGAGGGGACAGGTTGGATTAAGCAGAAGAGGGGTCATACCCAGGGTCCTGGGACATCTCTTACCCTTAGGTGGGGGAGGCAGTTCTGCTGAGGCCAGCAGGGCCCCTCCCTCTCCTGCCTGTCTGAGCTCAGGTACAGGCAGAGAGTACCTGTTCAGCACGCGCACAGGAGCCCGACGCTGGCTCTGAGGCCAAGAAGCAGCTTTGCTACGTGGGAATTTCTCCTTCACATGACCATGGGCTGTGTTTTCAAGTTGATTCAATAATAAACAAAATTACAAACAGGAAAGCCCCAGCCTTGTAACCCACATGTGGGGGAAGCTCTGAGATCTGCGCTTCCCTGTTCTCCCTTGGAGAACTCCCTACCTAGTGGGAACATTTTAGGGAGTAGTATGGTTATTTTTTAAAAAGATTTTATTTATTTATCTTTAGAGAGAAGGAAAGGGAGGGAGAAAGAGGAAAGAAACTTCCGTGTGCAAGAGAAACATCATGGGTTGCCTCTTGCATGCCCTCAATGGGGCACCTGGTCTGAAACCCAGGCATGTGCCCCGACCAGCGACCTTTTGGTGTGCGGGAGGACACCCAACCCGCTGAGCCCCAGCAGTCAGGGCGGGTGAGGTTATTTGTAAAAAGGCCCTGTATGGTGCTCTGACTGACAGTGATTAATGCTCTGCAGAGGTAAGGACCTGTTAGTTTTATCATGACTTGGGAGGCCTGTCCCCTCAGAGGCCACCTGCTCCCACAGGTGGAGAGGGCCCAGGAGCTTCTTTTTTCCACTGAGAAGAGAACATTGTTGTGGAAGTTTGCCCACTGTGCGTGGAGGCTTTCTTAGGAAGGGTCTGGAGTTTTGCACTGAGGTGTGGGCTGGAGCAGGCTTGAGAATGCTGTGGCGTGGATGGCCTTGGGGAGGTTGACGGTAGCCCTCTTCTGAGGGGCTGTTCCCATTCCTTCCTGGTATTTCTTTTGGTTCCTCGGTTCTCAGCCCTCCCTGTGCTGAGCGAGCTGCTGCACACAGCCAGGTGGCCAACCGTAACCTGCAGAACGGGTCCCGCTGGGTGCTGCACTCGCCTCCTTTCCATGCCCGTCAGGTCGCAGGGTACTGCCAGCTGTCCCCAAGGAACTGCTGTCTGATGGAGGCTTATTACTTTTTAATTTTATTGATTTTAGAGAGAGAGGGAGGGCGGAAGGAAGGAAGAGAGAGACACCTCGAATTATTGTGCCACTTGTTGATGCATTTCTTGGTTGATTTTTGTGTGTTCCCTCACCCGGGATCGAACCTGCAACCTTGGCGTATCAGGACGTTGCTCTGACTCAGTACTCAGCCAGGGCTGGTGGAGGCTATCTTTTCCATGGTATCCCCAAGTTCTCTCAATCTTCTCCCCTCTGCCAAGTCTGTGGACCTGAATCCTGTCGGGGGACTGGAAGAATCTCCTTTCCTGAGCCAGTTAGGAAGTCCCAGGTTGGGGGAAGCAGCTGAGCACCTCCGGGAAAAACACACTTCACGGTGCTCCCACTAAAGTGAGGGTGTTAGAGCTGGCCTCAGGGACAGAAACGTGAGAGCAGGCTGCTGTTGGAGGTGGTTATAGGCAGGCTTTTCCTGAGCACCTACTCTGCTCTAAGGGCTCATTAAATCTTCATCTCTAAAGAGCCAGACTGTTATCCTCATTTTACACATGAGGCAACCAAGGCTCAAAAGTCACGGGGCTACCTAGTCCTGACACTTGGTGTGGCTGCAGACTGTGTGGCTGCACCTGGCCTCCTGACCCTGAAGCCAGGCCCGGGGTTAGGCGCTCTGAACGGGGACCCCGGATAACCGCCTTTCCAGGGCTCCTGGTTGCCCTCAGAGGCACATCATGACAGTCCAGGGCAAAATATATCGTCACAGGAACCCAAGACAAGCTACTTTAGGATAGCAAAAGAGAGTGCCCGCTGTGTGCCAGGGCTTGTGCTGGGAACTGAACTCCAGACAGAAGGACGAACGTGGACAATGGGCCAGGGACCACTCCGGACAGTACAGAGGGCTGCACTTCAGGACTGACGAGGGGCAAAGCTGGGAAAGAGGGCATTAAACCCTGAAGTCAGCAGGAGGAGGTACGAGATCCGGTGCCTCCACTTCCAGAGGTGGCGTGACCTTGGTCCCGCTTCCCCCTCTGCGCCTCAGTTTCCTCACCAGTGAACTGGGGACAGCAATCCCTCCCTTCCCGGGTGGGTAACAGAAATAAAAAAGCAAACAGCACACAGCAGGCATTCCCTAAGTGCGCGCACGAGTGGGTAAGGAGGCGCTGCTGGGACCGCACCGGAGTCGCGCACACAAGAGAGGCCAAGGGCGCTTCGGCCTCGGAGTCACCCGCAGAAGCTCTGCCGCCAGCAACTCTGCAAACCGCACGCATGCGCCAACCCGTGCCGTCACAGTCACGTGCCAAAGCGCTCGGCCCTGGCCTTCGGAGGTTGGCTTTGATTGACAGACAGGTCGACCTGTCATCGAAAAGCACTCCCCCGGCGTCCAGCAAAGAGGTTGTTAATTGGGAACAGTCTCGTCCGGGGGCGGTTCTTTGCCGCCCCGGTTACTATGACGCCCGGCCCCCGCCCCCTCGGCTAGCCGCCATCTTGTTGTTGATCCTACCCAGTGGGCAGCGCCAGGAGCTGGACCGAGCGGCCGGTGCGGGGTCGCTGCTGCGGGGCTCAGCCACCTGCCCTGCCTGCCAGGGGCGGGCCGAATCCTGGAGGCCCAGGGGGCCCAGCTCCCGTGGGGAGCCGTGGGCGCCCGCTGCCCGGGCCGGGCCGGTGAGTGACAGGACCCGGGCCGATGGACCGGCCTGACGGCCGCGGGGCGGGCTGCGGCGGGTGCCGGGTTGGAGCGGGTGCGCGCAGGGCCGGGATATCCTTAGAGCATCACTTGAACATCACTCGAGTGTCCTGATCGGCCGCCCATGGAGCCTTCCAGATGCTGGTGCCGAGGCCGCGGGGACAGCGACGGGGTGGAGGGCTGAGAGTCCCGCGCTCGAGGGACGGCCCGCAGGGCAGCGGGAAAGTAGTTTCTCAGACCGAAGCCCTGGGCTCCGCTGGTCCGCAGCACTGATCCATGTCCAGTGCCAGCCTGATGCCCTCCGGGGCGTTGTGTTGCTCTCGGATGAGAAATATCCCGACCTCTTTCTTAGTTGTCGCCCCTGCGAGTGATTTCAGACGGCTTGAGACTGGGACTAGACGAAACGGGCGAAAGCCGCGCGTACCAGGCGTGCCGGTGTGATTCTGGGAGGGCGAAGGCCCACTGCCCGGCGCCTGCCTCCCTGCCCTTCGGGGCTCACCGTTTGCTTCTTCCTTAATATGGGCCTGGTTGAATGTCCATGATGCCTGAATTATATTTTGGGACGTAATTTCTTTGGTTCTCTACCACCAAAGAACTGCACTTTTTGGAGTTGTGCTAAGGTCCTTCTTCTCTTTTTGCTCTAGGAGTGAGTATTGTGGTGATGACTTGGTTGATTTTATCTACTAAAGAGATATTCTCCTGCTATAATGAGACAGAGGAAGTGTAAAAATGTGTTAGAATCAGAAAAAGAGATGAAACTTTTTTTGGCACTGTGGATGATACGGAATTGCCAAATTAACTTTTAATAGACTAAATGTATCTTGCCCAGTGAAAACAGACCCTCTCAGGCCCTCTTCCTGCCAGGCTGGAGGTTCCCAGACCCTGGCCTAGGTGTGCAGAAGAGCTCTGAGCAGTCCAAGGCACGTTTCTCTTTCTCTGCGGTCCCTTGGCTTCTCCGCACAGGCTCCTTGAATTTGGTCATGTAAAAAGCCTGCGTGAGACCACTAAGAAGTCAAGCAATGATACTTTGTGCACTTGGGTCCAGACCTTGTCAACTTCAGAATGTTTAATTTTGAAAGAAACCAGCCCCTTTGACCAGGAGATCCTTTTGGAGAGCAGAGGCTGAAACCAGAGAAGGCTGCCAGCCTGTTGCTCGCTGGTCGCCTCACTTATGAGAAGAGAGAGAGGTTGAGTAGTCCACGTATATATCTCACTGCCTGCCTTCTGGCCATTTTCTTTGAATCTGGAATGAATTTTGGTAAGACCAGTTCCTTGGGCAGTTCTTGGTAAGAAAGGAAGGAAATACTAAAATATTAGAAGCTTCTCAAAATTGTCCCAAGTGAACCAACTCCCCCCACCCACCCTTTAAGGCTTCCTTTACAAATATAAGGCAGCCACAGGGTTAAATTCTTGCTGGTTTCTGTTAAAATAGCCCCAAGTTAGGATCCTAGCCTGTGTAGGACCTCTCTGAGATGTAGGAAGTAACAGACACTCTTTCAGTTCTAAGCAGTAACTTTTGCTGCCCCAGGGACATTATAGAATATTCAAGAACTTTTACTGCCTTTGTTTAATGCTTTTACAACCTCATGAGAAGTATTTATGAGTAGTAGATGATGCTTTGTTCAGCATGGTATTACCCCAAAGTACTCATAGCAGTACTTCCGTGTTGGGCATTTCTAAGTGCAAATAAGTAAGAATCTTGTTATGATAACGGATCCTCCGTCCACTTCAACTTCTTTGTCTTTATGTAATTCACCAGTAAACATCAGCACTTTTAACTCTTGTGAGCAACAGACATACTTCGCAGACTGTGGAGAGCCTGCACTGAGGCCAGAAACTGCTGCCGGTTTGTGGGATGAGATCTGGTGTCTAAGGTGGCATTCTAGGTGCTGCTGGCCAGCTGGCCTCAGCCTACCCCTCAAGGGCTTATCCTAATCCCCGCTAACCGAATGGTTTACTAAGCATTCTACACACGTTAGTTATTTCCCTCCGCAAATCACTTTCCAGCTGACTCCAGCGGTTTTTGCCCCCTTTGGAGTCCTTCGGCCCCACCTCTTTTTTCTCCAGAGCGCAGCTCAGGTCCTTCCGGCCTTTACAAAACGCCCCCAAACATCCCAGCCCGTGGGGGTGCTCTACTCCCTCTGACCTGCAGTAGCATTGTTGCCCTTACACAGAAACAAAATAGCATTTGCTCTTTTAAAAATTATGTTTTGTTTCCTCTGATAAACCTTAACCCCTTTTCTACAGAGACTGTATTTTTGTGCCTTCATGCACCTGCATATACTAGATGAGGATCAAACGTTTGCAAAAATGGGCTAAATTTGTCTGAGTCGGAAACACCCTCCGAAATTAAACAGTGGAGGGAAATGGAGGGCACGGGCACGTAGAAATGGTGGTTTGGTGGCCCTGGAGCTCCACCTCCTACCCTGCCTGAAATGACAGCACGGGTGGACTCTAGCGCCTGCGGAGTCCCATCCTCAGTGCTGGGGAACAGGGGCAGGACTCCCTTGAAGTGCAGACCTGAGGCCTGAAAACAGTAATTCTGCATCTCAGAAGTGGCTGTGTGGCCCACCCCCTCCCTAAGGTGCCAGTTTTGACTCTTGGAAAACATGCATTGGGTGAGCGTGGATGGCACTGGGTGCCGAGAGCCTCAGGCCCTCCTTCTGGTCGGTGCCGCTCTCACCGCCACCTTGGGCTGCTGTACATGCGTAGGTGGTATCTGCCGCTGCTCTCCTCTCTCTCCTGCCCGAGCGTCAGGAGCAGTGATGGGCAGGGCTGGGGAAAGGTACACGGTGCACTCTGCCTCTGGCTTGGGGGCGAGGGAGCAGTCAGGCATTTATGCATCCATCGGTTGGTTCCTGTATGCGCCTGACTGGAGATGGGACCCGCGACCTTGGCCTATCTGAACGATGCTCTGACCAACTGAGCCACCTGGCCAGGGCTCAGTCAGGCATTTTGTGTGCTCCTACCAGTGGATCTGTGCTTTTGCCCCAATTTTAAATCACATTTTATTTCTCTTCCCCTACTACAGCAGGATTTGAGCGATGGATTCTGAATGAGAAAACCTAAGACATCTTGGTTCTTTTATGAAAGGTGATCCAAACTCATGTTTGCTGCTGTAGCTTGAAGTTACGTTTCTGTAGGTGCCATTACAAGTGCGTTTGACGGGAACACATGTTCACTTCAGTGTTGGATCCCTGTTAGGGGCTTCGTTTTGTTGAGGGCATAGAAAGTCTGCTTCTGATCGCTTCTGTAAAAGTTTTATTTCTCGGGGGAGGTGTGGCTTGTTTATTCTTGTTCCCTCGTTTTGCTGAAGGTAGACAGGCTGGGGAGCAGGTCTAGGACTGGACTCTTTTCAAGTCTGAAATTTGGCTTCAGTGAAGAAGAGCACTGTGAAGTCCATAAAAATGTGGGCATGTTATGATTGAACACTTACAAACAGCTTATTCTATAATCAAAAAGTCAGATAATGACAAGTGCTGGTGGGGGTGGCGAAGTCGGGTCAGAGCCCTTGTACACAGCTGGTGAGGCTGTAAAGCAGGGCGGCCACTTCGGAGAGCAGTCCGGCCGCTCTTTAAGTGGTTAAACGTAGAGTTTCCATATGACCCAGCAGTTCCACTCCTGATTACTTCCTCAAAAGAAATGAAAACACGTCCTCCCAAAAACCTGTATCTGCATGTTTATGGCAGCGTTATTCACGATAGCCGAAGGGAGAAGCAACCTGTCGACTGGTCATGGATACATGGAATGGGTAGTATATAAAGTAGGATATCACTTAACAGTGAGACAGACGCAGTGCTGACACGCTGCAACGTGGATGAACCTGCAGAGAACTGTGCTTAGGTGAAAGACACCGAACACGCAAGATCGCATACTGTATGGGTCTGTTTACATGACGTGTCCAGACAGAGACAGGAAGTAGGTTATTGGTTGCCTGGGGGTGGACGGGAGGGTAGGCAATGATAGCTAAAGAGGATGAGATTCCGAAGGGGTGAGTGTGTTCGAAAATGGTAGCGGTGGCTGCGCCTATTTGCAAATTTACTAAAAACCATTAAATTGTCTACTTTAAATGGGTGAATTGTGCCCTGCTTGGTGTGGCTCAATGGATTGAGTGCCGGCCTGTGAACCAAAGGGTCGCCACTTCGATTCCCAGTCAGGGGACGTGTCTGGGTTGTGTGCTGGGCCCCCAGTTGGCATACAAGAGGCAACTACACACTGATGTTTCTCTCCCTCTCTTTCTCTCTCCCTTCCCCTCTCTCTGAAAATACATAAATAAAATCTCCTAAAAAAATGGATGAATTATATGTGTGAATTACATCTCAAAGCAGTTATAAAAACCAGATTTTATTATAAGTAATATATATTCACTAGTTTAAAAAAAGATAATACATGAGCCCTGGCTGGTGTGGCTCAGTGGATTGAGTGCTGACATGTGAACCAAAGGGTCACTGGTTCGATTCCCAGTCAGGGCACATGCCTGGGTTGTGGGCCAGGCCCCTGTTTGGGGCATGCGAGAGGCAACCACACATTGACGTTTCTCTCCTTCTCTTTCTCCCTCCCTTTCCCTCTCTCTGAAAATAAATAAATAAAAATCTTAAAAACAAGAATATATGAGTAACAAGAAGAGATAAAAATAAAGGATTACCCGTAACTTCACTGTTAGTGTTTTGGTGTATAACCAGACCTTTTTCCCTGTCTTACAACTTTTCCAAAGATGAGATGATGTTCTCCATCCTGGTTTGTGCCTCCTGCAGTCAGTGGTACATTATGAACATCTGGGTTGGTGAATCAGGGGCGGGCTGGCAGTAAATTAGGGAAGCAGCGTGCGAGGGCAGTGGGCAGTGGGCAGTGGCAGGGCTGGGGGAGCTCACCAGCACAGGCCCAGCTGAAAGGTCACTGTTGCCCAGTTCCAGGCAGCAGTTGTTGTGTTATCAGATCTTGTGGCTTTTCTCTTTTCTTTTTTCTTTTCTAAAGAAAACCAGAAGTCTAGATGTTTATGTGAAATTTCCTGATTTTTAAATTTGGTGATGAATTATGAAAATTTGAGCCATTTCACTGGTCAAAGAAAACCAGCTTGCCAGACTGGAAGTGGTAAAAATTTTGAGTTGCCTGATGTGCATGTTCCCACCCGAGGGGGGGCAAGGTGGCATTCTGCTTTCTCGTTTCAGCCCTACTACTGTAAGCAAGGGTCCTTTCAGCATATTAGTGTATGAGGTGTCATGGTTTTTCATATTGTTGTGCTTTTCTTGGTGAATTCACTACCTAAAATGGCTCCCAAGCGTGGTGCTGAAGTGCTGTCTGATCTTCCTAAGCACTAGATGTGCCTCATGAAGAAGATATGTGTTAGCTTACTTTGCTCAGGCATGAGTTATACGGCCATTGGCTGTGAGTTTAGCACTAAGGAGCTGACGATATAAAATGAAGTGTCTATAAACATAAATAAATATACTTAATAGGTTATGTATTGTACAATATGTATGTAGGTGTGGAAGGTTATGTATTGATTGGATGACAAAAATGTGACCAGAGGCGAACAGAACTCACAGAAACCTCACCCCGTAGTTCCCCAGGAGCAGTGGATCAGTATTTGCTAATTTGGTGTTTGCAGCGACTTTATAAACATAACTGGTATAAGTAATGAGAACTGATTATGTAGCCTTCTGTATCTGGCTGCCTTTTCAAGATTCACCCGTTTTGATGTATTTGCTCTTTTTTATTGCTGAGTAGTATTCTGCTTTATGGCTATACCATTTGCTTATGAGGACTTGGGTTGCTTCTAGAGTTTAGCTATTATTAATAAAGACGCAATAAATGTTCTTGTACAAGTCTGTGTGTATACCTGTTTTCCTTTGTCTGCAAACCAACATCTAGGAGGAGAGTTGCTCTGACTCCCAGACCGTGTCGGAGGGGACACTGTTTCAGGAGACGCTGAAGAGCAGTCCAAGGGCTCTGGGCCGGTTGTGCCGGTACTCTGCCCTGGTCGTCCTCAGCTCCATGCTTCGTCTTCCATTTTGCCAGATTTCCAGATCTGACCATACTGAATCGAGAACTAGTGGATACTCCCTTGGGGATGGAAGTTGAAATGACCAGGAGCTGTTGCAAGTAGTCACAGGTTTCTCAATTGAGGGGTCTGTTTGCTTTAGAATTTACTTTTGAATTTGCCATGTCTCTAGAAATCTGTTATTGATGCAGGCCAGGAGTCTTCTTGGCCATCCCCAGGGTTCACAAAATTCACCCTTTATCTCTCAATGGAGACCGTCCTTGGTGATTGGTGCCTTTATAGTGTCTAGGCCCAGTTACCATGGCAGGTACTTCCTCTTTGGACTGTTGGTCATGTGGAACATATTTTGGGGCTTTAAAATTTTAATTCACATTTAACTTTTAAAAGCTTGAGGCTTCCTTGTCTGATGATCTTTTATGTGTGGTATTTGAAAACAGCACCAACTAGAGAGTCCTTGCTGGTGTCCTAGATTTTAATTTCTGGGAGCAGCATTGGTTTGGTGATGAGTATTCATCCCTTAAATCCCCCCTCCCATTAAAAGTCATTTACACACTTTGCCTATTTACAGCTCTGTTTGGCATATTGCATTCTGTTTCACCATTGATTTCTTGGACTAGTTAGTGTTCAGTGACTCCTGGGTTCTTTGAAGTCAAGAACTTGGCTATCAGAATTCTCTTTTAAAGCTTTTGCCAAATCTCTTAAAGAATTAACTTGATTCTTATGAAGCCACAGAACAACTTTTTGTGCACTTCCGGCCAAGATGGAGGCGTGGGTAGACGCACTGTGCCTCCTGCACAACCAAATGAAAGACAACAAATTTAAAAACAAAAAATAACCAGAACTGCCAGAAAATCAGACTGTATGGAAGTCCAACAACCAAGGAGTTAAAGAAGAAACATTCATCCAGACCAGTAGGAGGGGAAGAGAGGGGCAGCCGGGTGGAGAGGACTTGGCAAGGTGGCAGCCGGAGGAGTGGGTGGTCCCACATTTGCATGCATATAAACCGGGAGGAACAACTTGGGAGTGAGACAGACTGTGCAACCGAGGGTTCCAGCGCGGGGAAATAAAGCCTCAGAACCTCTGACTGTAAAAACCTGTGGGCGTTGAGGTGGCAGCGGAAGAAACTCCCAGCTTCACAGGAGAGTTCGTTGGAGAGACCCATGGGGTCCTAGAACATACACAAGCCCACCCACCCGGGAATCAGCACCAGAAAGGCCCAATTTGCTTGTAGATAGTGGCGGAAGTGACTGAAAACCTACTGAGCAAGTGGCACTGCTCCCTCTCTGGCCCCTCCCCCACGTACAGCGTCACAACTCAGTGATGTGGATTGCCCCGCCCTGGTGAACACCTAAGGCTCCGCCCCTTACTACGTAATAGGTGCGCCCAGACCGAAAAAAAATGGCCCAAAAGAACAAATCAAAGCTCCAGAAAAAGTACAACTAAGCAACAAAGAAATAGCCAAACTGTCAGATGCACAGTTCAAAACACTGGTAATCAGGATGCTCACAGAATTGGTAGAGTGTGGTCACAAAATAGAAGAAAATGTGAAGGCTATGCAAAGTGAAATAAAGGAAAATGTACAGGGAACCCACAGTGAAGGGAAGGAAACCCGGTTTCAAATCAATCGTTTGGACCAGAAGGAAGAAATAAACATTCAACCGGAACAGAATGAAGAAACAAGAATTCAAAGAAATGAGGAGAGACTTAGGAACCTCTGGGACGACTTTAAATGTTCCAACATCCAAATCATAGGGGTGCCAGAAGAAGAAGAGGAAGACCAAGAAATCGAAAACTTACTTGGAAAAAATAATGAAGGAAAACTTCCCCAATCTGGCAAAGGAAATAGACTTCCAGGAAGTCCAGGAAGCTCAGAGTCCCAAAGAAGCACACACCAAGGCACATCACAATTCCATTACCCAAGATTAAAAATAAGGAGAGAATCTTAAAAGCAGCAAGAGAAAAGGAGACAGTTACCTGCAAAGGAGTTCCCATAAGACTGTCAGCTGATTTCTCAAAAGAAACCTTGCGGGCAAGAAGGGGCTGGAAAGTATTCCAAGTCATGAAAGGCAAGGAGCTACATGCAAGATGACTCTATCCAGCAAAGCTGGCATTTAGAATGGAAAGGCAGATAAAGTGCTTCCCAGATAAGGTCAGGTTCAAGGAGTTCGTCATCACCAAACCCTTATTATATGAAATGTTAAAGGGACTTATATAAGGAAAAGATGATCAAAACTATGAACAGTAAAATGACAACAAACTCATAACTATCAACAACTGAACCTAAAACAGAAACAAAAACAAACTAAGCAAACAACTAGAACAGGAATAGAATCACAGAAATGGAGATCACAAGGAGGGTTATCATCAGGGGAGTGGGTGTGGAGAGAGGAGGAAAAGGTAGAGGGCATAAGAAGCATAAATGGTAGGTAGAAGATAGACAGGGGGAGGTTAAGAATAGGATAGGAAATGGAGAAGCCAAAGAACATATGTGAACTAAGGGGGGGATGTGGGTGGGAGAGGGTATGCAGGGTGGAGGCAAAAGGGGAAAAATGGGACAACTGTAGTAGCATAATCAATAAAATTATTTATTTTTTAAAGATTTTATTTATTTAGACGGAGAAGGGAGGGAGAAAGAGAGGGAGAGAAACATCAATGTGTGGTTGTATCTTGAGTGCCCCCTACTGGGGACCTGGCCCGCAACCCAGGTGTGTGCCCTGACTGGGAATTGAACCAGCCACCGTTTGGTTTGTAGGCTGGTGACCAATCCACTGAGCCACGCCAGCCAGGGCCAATAAAATATATTTTAAAACATTTTTTAAAATATTTTTTTGCAGCCGGATCAGGAATCAAACTCACAACCTTTTGGCTATGGGATGACACTCCAACCAACTGAGCCACACTGGCCACACAGGAATTTCTTCTTTCACAGCCTTATGAGACATGCGCGGTACACTCGTTTTACAGTTGGAACTGAAACCGCACAATAATTTGAATGGGTCAAGTTTAATAGAACTGTACAGGGTATTGGGGTAATGAGGGATTGGCTAGGAAGTAGAGAGAACTCTAAGTAACAGGAACAGCCTATGTGGGAGCGGGTGCTGCCTCTAGGGCTGCTGAGAGCACTCAAGGAAGACACTCTCCCAGGGCTGAGATCCATGCCTCATCGGATGGGAGGTGGCCAGTCCTAACTGGGTGACAGAGAAAGTTACTGTGGTGTCACACTTTCTGCTCACGCTGGAAATTTACCCTCTTAGTCTAGACCTTGTTGGATATCCACCTTCTAGGGTATTGGAGAGCCCCATTTACGGGGAGGTAAGATCTTGCTGGAAGCGTTCGTTCTTCGACAAAACTGCTTGAGGTGTCAGAGGAAGCTGCTGGCCACAGGGTATTGCTGGTCACCACGCAGGTGCCCAGCAATGGATGGCACTTCGGGGAGCTGACTGGGGAGCTGGGCCTGGTGGAGGAGCATGCTGGCACCAGGTAGAAAAGGCTCTTCGTTTCGCAGTGTCTGTCCGGTGTCCTTACTGACAGAACATCAGGTGACAAGGGAAATATGTGACGGGTTCAGCTCCCCTTGCACAGCAGGTGATAGATGGTGTTTGAGTTTGGAGCCAAGAGGTAACGCATGGGTAACCGGTGAGCTGTTTGCCCGAGCTGTATGAACAAGTTAACAACTTAGTGGTGTTTTCTCAGTGGGAACTTGTTACTACCACCTTATTTTTTTAAAAAGTTTGTTTATTTACTTTTAGGCAGAGGGGAAGAGAAGGAGAAAAATGTGTGGTTGCCTCTTGCATGCTCTGCACTGGGGACCTGGCCCGCAACCCAGGCATGTGCCCTGACTGGGCATTGAACCAGCGACCCTTTGGTTCGCAGGCCAGTGCTCAGTCCACTGAGCCACACCAGCCAGGGCACTACCACCTTATTTTTAATTGTGTTCTTAAATATACGGATTAATTAAACTGCTGTTCTGTTCTAGCCAGAGACAACTTCTGCCCTGATTTTTTTCTCTATCACAAATTGGTCTGGCCTGTTGTAACATTTCATGTTAATGATCATACTCTCTGTGCTCCTTTATAAGACTTCTTTCACGGTGTGATTTTGGGGAATTTATTCATGCTGTTGTCTCTATCAATAGTAGTTCATTGTTTTTTGCTGTGTAGTATTTCATTACATGAACATTCCAGTTCATTTACTATTCTGTGGATGGAAATCTGGACTGTTTCCAGTGTTTCGTTTATGAATAAAGCTTCTGTGAACATTTTTTACACGTGTTTTTGGGGAACGTATACATTTCTCTTGAAGGAAGTAAAATTGCTGGAGCATAGGGTAGATATATGTCTGGTTTTATAAGAAACTTTAAAATATTTTTCAAAATAGTTGTACCGTTTTACAGTCCCACCAGTAATGTAGAGGATTCTCAGCAACATTTAGTGTGTTATCTGTGTTTTTTAACATTCGCCATTTTTGTGAAGTCGAACTGGGTTTTTAATTTGCATTTGCCCGATTGCTGATGATGTCGGGCGCGCTTTTCTGTGCGTTGGTCATTTGTTTAGCTTCTTTGTGACGCACTCGTGCAAATGCTTTGCCCATTTAAAAAGCGGGAGCTGTTAACGTATTTTTATTATTGAGTTGTAGGAGATCGCTGTGTATTTTGGATACCAGTTAGATACACGTTTCGTGAGTATTTTCTCTCAGTTCTAGTGGCTTGCCTATTTATTTTCTTATTTTAAAGATCAGAAGTTTTCAGTTTTGTTGAAGTCTGACATCGATACTTTCTTTCAAAAGATTTAAAAATTTTTTCAATTTCAGTTGACATTCAGTATTAAAATTTTAAAAATCTTCATCGGATATTTTGTCATTGCTTTTTAGAGAGAGAAGGGGGAGAAAAAGAGAGAGGGAGGGAGAGAGAAAGAGAAAGAAACATGGATGCAAGAGGGAAACGTCAACTGGCTGCCTCCCGCCTGCACCCCGGCCAGGACCGAACCTGCGACCCCTCGGGGTGGGGCTCCAGTCAGCTGAGCGACACTGGCCCAGGAGATGACCGATATTGTAGTAGCTTCAGGTGTGCAGCGTAGTGGTTACACATCTGTACACGCAACAGTGATCCCCTGTGTCTTGTGTCCACCTGAGGCTGTGCGTAGTCATCAAGGTGCTGCGGACTGCACCCCCTGGTAAATCCACTTTACATGTACATACAAATGCAGCGCTTCACGTTCGTTCCCGGGGCTGTTTTCGAACTGCCGGCTGGTACAGTTTGATCCTTCTGCTTTTTTCACCCAGCTCCCCAGCAGCCCCTCTCCCATCTGGCAGCCCTCGGTCCTGTGTGTTTATGAGTTTGTTTCTGTTGGTTGGTTGGTTGGTTTGGATTTTTAGATTCCACATGTGAGTGAAATCGCATGGTATTTCCTTTTTCTGTCTTACTTAGCCTAACACCCTCTAGGTCCATCCATGTTGTCACACATGGTAAGATTTCCTTTTTGATAGCTGAGTAATACTCCGTCTCGCACGTGCCCCACGTCTTCTCTGCCCAGTCCTCTGCTGCTGGACCTCGGCTCCCCCTGCCTTGGCCGTGGTGAGCAGTGCTGCAGTGAGCACGGAGCTGCACGTGTCTTCTCACGTCGGTGTCTGGGTTTCTTTGGAGAAACACCCGAAGTGGAATTGCTGGGTCATATGGTAGTTCTGCCTGTAATTTCTTAAGGAACCTCCATGCTGTTTTCCTGTAGTGGCTGCAGCAGTTTGGGTCAAAGTCTCTTCTATAAATGGGCATTAATTTTATTTTTCTTTGTTTTGGGATTTGTTTTGTTAAAACTGGACATTTGAGTAAGATGTTCTGGTAGCTGTAGAAATCTGATTCTGCCACTCCTCAGGTGTTGCTGGGATTTGTTTATTGATTGCTAGAGACTTCTATTTGTGACTTTTCCAAACTAATTTTGAAAACGTTGATTCCTCGTGTGTACATGGTCGTTGAAGTTTCTATTCAGCTATCTCTGCAGTTGGCCAGTGACCTGATAAAGATTTCCTTCAGTGTCCGGCTCCCAAAAGGAGGGAAATAAGAACAAGTACTTTCTCTTGAATCCCTCGGAGACCTTCTCAGCCGGCGGGTGTTGAAACAGCCGGTCACCAGCCTCCGCCTGCTCCTCGGTGGTCAAAGAAGCCATCCATCCCGGGTCAGGACACACGCCATGTTCCTCCTTTCTCTTGGCCTTCTCATTTTGATTTCATCTGTGTCACGTGGGACCTGTGTTTAAAATTCTGTCCTCAACCCTCCTTTTATCATTCACTTCAGCACAGTTGAGAGAGAGATTTTCAAAAGCATCTTTGCCTTTGTACACACACACACAGGGAAGCACAGGTTTCTAATCTTTAGAAATCCAATAAAAACAGGAAAGGGGTTCACTGGCTTCTGACTTTTCTCTTTGTCCTAAATTAATTCTGCTCTGGCTGTTTCTTGATGGGCTGGCACATCTCAGGCCTCCTGCCAAGTTTCCATTCCTCCATGCGCCTGTTTACTCTCAGGCGGGGTGTTCTCAGGAGGATGCCACTGTACCCCTTGATCCTGGGATAGGACCCAGGAGCGTAAACAATTCTTCATCTCTTCTCAGAGGACAAACAACAAAAGAGATACCTTTAAGCCTTTTCCCCTTCTCCTTGTTTCAGACCTCCCAGATGGCTCGAGGCCTCCGCACACACTTCTGGTTCCCAGGTGAGGGATGTGCCAGTCCCTGGTAGGTTGGAAGGGCGGGCTCAGGTTGGCAGCCCTACTGATGGCAAATGCATTTTTTCTAATTCCCTCTTCAAAGGAGAGTTTCATGAGCATCTGCTCCAAACAGTCCATTCCGCAGGGTGGGGCAAGGAGGGCTGTTCTCTTGTATACACCCCCCACCCCCACCCCCGCCCCCCCGGGTCTGCATCAGTGCCGCAGTCTGCTAGGTAGAAGCGCAGGTGGACTGGACTCAAGAAGGCGCTCCAATCCCTGGTTATGTGCTTCCGAGAACAGACAAGCGTTCGTGTTTTCTGCTGTCGCTTTTTTTGTCCCTGAATTTGAGGGTATTTCAGTATCTTTTTCCTGTCAGAGTCTGTATCAGCCTATTATTTCTGAAATCAGTTAGAAATTCGTTTTCAGAAAGTCCAGAGCTGTGCAGCCCAGGCTTTCTGTGTGGTTCTTCTCTGTTAGAATGACTTATCAGCCCGTGGCGTTCTTTCTAGTTGAGTGATTTTGCTATTTTGACCTTGGATTCTATCAGGGAGTAAAAAAAACAAACTAAAGATACATTATCAGAATTTTCCTTTGCATTCCTGAGACTGACCAAGTTTAAATGTAATTTTTAAAAACTAAGTAAATTTCATATAATTTTTAAAGGGCAAGATACTTCGTTGTTATTTTTTAGTGCTTAAGTGAATATGTCTAATTTTAGAAGAGGTAGTAGAAATACTGGATTTGTACATTTTTTAGTGAAAATCTGAGGAAATTTGCAAGTACACCTATGGAATGTGAAGGCACCAAGGATGCTTCTGTTTATTTTTTCAAAAGATTTTATTTTATTTTTTAGAGAGGGGGAAGGGAGGGAGAAAGAGGGAGAGAAACCTCCCTGTGCAAGAAGAGGCACATTCATCAGCTGCCTCTCGCACGCCCCCCCTGGGGACCTGGCCCGCGTCCCAGGCCTGTGCCCTGACTGGGAATCGAACTGGCGACCTTTGGCTCACAGGCCGACACTCAGTCCACTGAGCCACACCAGCCAGGGCAGGGATGCTTCTCTTTATAAAAACATTGCATATCAAACCCAAGTGCTTAATCTGAGGCTATAAAAGTATGTTGACCAGAGAATTTGGAAATTCCAACCAGGCTTCTCAGAGTGCTGGCCTGCTGATCTTCCCTTTGAGTGTGTGTGTGAGCGAGCCTGCCCGCCTAGGGAAGTTGGTGACCAGGTATTGTCTCGCTCTCGCTGTGGTGCCAGTGCCTTCCTAGTTCTTAAAATAGCCCTGACCTTGTTCACTGCCATATCTGATTGCAGTTTTTCTTTCTTTGCCAGGGCTTTTATTCATCGCTACTTTCCAGGCTTACTCCGTTGCTGAATTCAAACAAACTTATGCTGTATTTTCTAAATTTGGTTGGAGTTCTTTGATATGATTCATCCTGTATTAGGGAGATTATTTGTATGTTTGCCCAGTCACCCCTCCTTGTCTCTCTTTTGTATTATTAATAAAACCTGTCTAGTCCTCCTCGTCTTCTTCTTTTTCCTCCCGTATCCTGTTTAGTTTCTGTTGTGCTTCTTACCCAAGCACATTTCAAACTGGTTTTCTTTCAGATACCGTCTTTTTAGAGTTGAAACGCAGAATTCTGCACTTTCTTTATTTGTTGATTTGGAATTCTGTCCTGTGGCCAATATGCTTTGTTCTCTGTAAAGCCACCTCTTTGTTCTGGTCTTAGTAGCCCTAGATTAGTTTGTAAACTTTTTAAATTCACAGTCTTAATAGTAAGGAAAAAGAAAGCTTGTCCTCCATAAACATTTTTATGTGTTACATCCTCCTCTGTACATCTGCTGCAAACATCATATACATGCCTCCATACGTTTATTTACTCGGCTGTTTTTACTGCGGGGCTACCATGTGCCAGACACTGCTGCAGGCATCCAGGATAATTCATAGTGAACTAAACGGACAAAGAGCCCTCCCTTCATGGAGCTGATGTGATAAAAATAAACACCAGATATTGTTGATCAATAAAATATATAATATGTCAGAGGGGGTGAGTACCATGAAAAAGGAAAGTAGAGCAGATTGAAGGAGACAGAGTTCTTTCAGAGAGACAAGTGGGTGTGCTGTGTAAACTTAAGGAGACTAGAGAGGTCTCACTGAGAAGGAGACATTTGAGCTGATAATTTGGAGGGAAGTGAGTGAGTTAGCCGTGGAGAAATGTGTGGGAGGAGTGGCCCAGGCAGAGGGAGTGGCTGGCACGAAGACCGTGGAGTGGCAAGATGTGCCTTTGTGTCTGGCTAGTGTGACTCGATTGAGGTCATAAGCGACAGGGAGAAAGATCAGAGAGAAGCGGGTGGGAGGGATTCAGGTCTTCTGGGGTCTCAGAGGCCAGGTAAGGGAGTCGGACTTCGCTCTGGGTGTGATGGGGTGCGACTGCAGGGTTTGGAACTGAACAGTCACATGTTCTGGTCCTCCGTGGGACAGAGCTCTCGTGGCTGCCGCGTCTTGACCGTCAGAAGGCCGTGATGGAAGCGGGGTGCCAGGTAGGAGATCTGGTTGGGAGATGAGGGCGATGCTGGTGACCACACGAGGGTGGGAGCGTTGGTGGCGGTGAGAAGCGGCTGGATCTGGGTGTGCTCTGGGTGGATGGAGTCCAGGGGGCTGCACAGTGTGTGGTGGGGGGGAAGGGAGGGGTAGGAATGGCTGCCGGGCTTTGGTGAGAGCAGCTGTAAAACCCGAGCTGGGGTTGGGGAAGACTGCACGTGGAGGGTTTTTTGGCGAGGAAGAGATGCGTTGTGTTTTGGTCATGTTAAATTTCAGCTTCCTAGATCAGTGGTTTTTAGCAGGTTTGCCGCAAGAATTTTTAAAACATGCACTACCTGACTATTGAGTCCGGGGCACTGACCTCTTTTTCTTTAGATTGTCAAATAAAAACCGACAACAGCCAACATAGTAGCCATCTGGTGTGAATAAAAAAAAAATTATACTTAGTTTTTTGTCAGCTCAGCAAAAACTATATTTTTGGTGTGCTGCAGAATTCTGGTAATTAGTTTATGTGTGCCGTGAGGTGGAAAAGGTTGAAAATTGCCGTCCTAGGTCAGTTGGGGGGGTGGGTATATTTGTGAACTTGGTGGTCAAGAAAGGGTTGAGCTGCAATTGTAACTACACAAGAAAGGACCAAGGACAAAGAACCAGCAGAGGAGACTGAGTAATGGAAAGATGAGGGTTTAGTGCTTGAAGGCCAGGTGAAGGGAACATCAGTATTTTCTTCCCACTCCAGGAGACTGGGGTGGTGTGAGTGTATGTTCTTCTGACATTTACTGTATGTTGACATTAGGCTTTTAGCGCTGGGAAGGCTTTACGGTTTTAATGAAATCTAAGGTCAGAGAATAGTACAGCATTAATGTACTTGACACACAGACTTAAAATGCTAACATTTTACCCTATTTGTTTCAAACTTTTAAAAAAGAAATAATTTTGCCCTGGATCAGAGCAAACATTTTGCCCTGATCATTGTAGCTCAACCATTGAGCTACACTAGCCAGAAAAATCTTCTTTTTTTAAAGATTTTATGTATTTATTTTTAGAGAGACAGGGAAGGGCGGGTGGGGGGCGGGGGAGAGGGAGAGAAACATCAATGTATGAAAGATACAGCAACCAGTTGCCGCTCATGTGCCCCCAACCCAGGACCCAGCGCACAGTCTGGGCTTGTGCCCTGACTGGGAATCCAACCAGCGACCTTTTGGTTTGCAGGCCAGTGCGAGCCACTGGGGTTGGGGTTGGGGTAGGATTGGGGGATGGGGTGGGGCTTTTCCAGTGTGTTCTGGCAATACTTCTTGTTGCTCAGGTCCTTAGTCATGCATGACAGGGAGCACGTCCTTGCTGACTGCTGGTTTGCATCATACTTAGTTACTTGGTTTTTGTATAGGAGGCCCCCTAGGATGGCGGTCACCATGCACGGAGCATTAGTGCTGGTGACCATGTTGCACCATATGATCAATACTGTGGGGACCATGATCCTCTTGGTGGCACTGGCAACTGAATAGCTCCGAGGGCCGGTGAGGCTGAAGATGCCGAAGGCAGTGCTGTTGTGGGAAAAGCTACAACAACCTTTACAGCGACAGCCAAGAGTCGGAGCATCCAGGCTGCTGTCTGACTGGGGGTGCAGTCAGGTCACGCCTACAGATGGGCTCTTCTCGAGGCTTCCTAAGCGCAGGCAGTTTGCAGTGGCATGGGGATAAGTGGGCGTCACTTTCCTCCGGTGCTTCCCAGGGGACTAACGCAGCCCTGGGGAAGAGCAGAGCAGGCCCTGTCCTGTGTGCCCAGCAGAGTCTGCTGCTGATTGGTCCGCTGTCCAGGGGCTCAAAGGTAGCTCGTGGGAGAAACTAATTCTGCCCAGAGGGTTTGAAAGCGTTGCCTTTGTAAAGTGTCTCGCGTGCACGGCAACACGTGGAACTTTGAACAACTTCATTCTCGATTAGGCTTCTGCTGTTTATTCCTTCTTGTTCATCCTAACAGAGACTCCAAGAACTGGCTCTGGCCTTTCCTTTTTCTCCCGAGCTTCAGCATGGTTTTAGACTGTTAGATTCTTTGCTGTCCCTGCTGTCCTTACCGACATGCCTTAGAATTTCCACAGGAAGGGAAGAGTCTGTCTGCTCCTGGAGCGTAACTGCGCAGGGAGCCCTCGCTGCCTCGTGAGAGGGGTGCGCAGCGCGTCTCGGAGACAGCGCGGTGACAGATGGGAGTTGTGCTTCAGGGGCCGAGCAACACTGCTGAGGACCGAGAGAGAATTTCTTTTTCTGAGCGGTGTGAATTACAAAACAGTGATTTTTTTACAGAAAAAAGATGATTACAAGTCCCAATGTATTTGAACGGATAGACTTGTAAGATCTTTATAATATGCGGATTACTTAAGCTTTTTCTTCTCCCAAATAAGCTGTTGTGATATTTGCAGGAGACGATGTCTAGTTACTGTTATTTTTTAAAACATAGAAGTATTTTTTATTAGTCTCAAACTAAAAACCATCCTGCTACTATCGTCATAGCCAGAGATTTTGCTGTATGCGCATACCTGAGCCACGTGAATTTCAGGATTTCAGAAAGCAGACGCGGGAAGCCCCGTGGCTTGCAGCCCTGGTAGGGAACCTCGTGGTTTTGTGTGTGTTGGGGGGTTGTTTTTGCCTCAGGGGAAAAGGAGACCACTTATAAAGTTCCCCAGGGAAACCTTTGAAGGTCACGAAACAGAAATACTTCTTGGACTTTCTTTTTGGATGTCCCTTGAACTCATGGCTCTGGAAGCAGAGTCCCTCACGTTCTCAGTTATCTGACATTATTTTTATACTTCGCAGCTTTAAAAGAATCTGATTTTCTTTGTGCCAGTAGTTCCTGATTTAAGTCTAGAAAAGACTGCAGAAGCTGTTGGCACCTCACTGGGCATAAGCTGCTTGAAACCAGGTCAGGGGCAGTTTGCAGAGTCTTGTTTGAGGATCAGTTGCACTCTGGGAAATACGGTTTATTCACTCCATTGTGTTTGTTTATTTTTTTAATATGTTTTATTGATTATGCTATTAAGGTTGTCCCATTTTTTTCCTCCCCTTTATTCCCCTCTGCCGTGCACTCCCCTCCCACCAGCATCACCAACCCCCCCTTAGTTCATGTCCATGGGTCGTACATATAAGTTTTTTAGCTTCTCCATTTCCTATACTATTCTTAACCTCCCCCTGTCTATCTTCTACCTACCATTTATGCTTCTTATTCCTTGTACCTTTTCCCCACCCACTCCCCTGATGATAACCCTCCATGTGATCTCCATTTCTGATTCTGTTCCTGTTCTAGTTGTTTGCTTAGTTCGTTTTTGTTTTTGTTTTTGTATTGAGGTTCAGTTGTTGATAGTTATGAGTTTGTTGTCATTTTATTGTTCATAGTTTTGATCATCTTTTTCTTATATAAGTCCCTTTACCATTTCGTATAATAAGGGCTTGGTGTTGATGAACTCCTTTAACTTGACCTTATCTGGGAAGCACTTTATCTACCCTTTTATTCTACATGATAGCTCTGCTGGGTAGAGTAATCTTGGATGTAGGTCCTTGCCTTTCATGACTTGGAATACTTCTCACCAGGCCCTTCTTGCCTGCAAGGTTTCTTTTGAGAAATCAGCTGACAGTCTGATGGGCACTCCTTTGTAGGTAACTGTTTCCTTTTCTCTTGCTGCTTTTAAGATTCTCTCTTTATCGTTAATCTTGGGTAATGTAATTATGATGTGCCTTGGTGTGTGCTTCCTTGGGTCCAACTTCTTTGGGACTCTCTGAGCTTCCTGGACTTCCTGGAAGTTTATTTCCTTTGCCAGATTGGGGAAGTTCTCCTTCATTATTTGTTCAAATAAGTTTTCAATTTCTTGTTCTTCCTCTTCTCCTCCTGGCACCCGTATGATTTGGATGTTGGAATGTTTAAAGTCGTCCCAGAGGTTCCTAAGCCTCTCCTCATTGTTTGAATTCTCGTTTCTTCATTCTGTTGTGGTTGAATGTTTCTTTCTTCCTTCTGGTCCACACCATTGATTTGAGTCCCCATTTCCTTCCCTTCACTGTTGGTTCTTTATTGCACTTTGCATGGCCTTCACTTTTTCCTTTTTTTTGCCACTATAACTCAACCATTTCTGTGGCATCCTGATTACCAGTGTTTTGAACTCTGCATCTGATAGGTTGGCTATCTCTTCGTCGCTTAGTTGTATTTTTAGAGCTTTGATCTGTTCTTTCCTTTGGACCATATTTCTTTCTCTCAGTACACCTGTTATGCACTAAGGGGTGGAGCCTTAGGTGTTCACCAGGGCAGGGCAACCCACATCGCTGTGTTGTGGTGCTGTATGTGGGGGAGGGGTCCAAGAGGGAACAATGCTACTTGCTTGGCTCTGGGCCAGCTTTCAGTCACTTCTCCCACTACCCACAAGCAAACTGGGCCCTTTTGGTGCCGATTCCAGGTAGGTGGGCTTGTGTACGTTCTACAATCCTGTGTGTCTCCAACAAGCTCTCCTGTGAAACTGGGACTTTCTCCCACCACCACAACCCCCACAGATTTTACAGACAGAGGTTTGGAGACTTTATTTCCCTGCGCTGGAACCCTGGGTTGTGCAATCTATCTCGCTCCCCAGTTGTTCCTCCCGGTTTATCCGCACACAAATGTGGGACCTCCCCATCTGCCACCTCACCTTGGCCTCCAGCTGCTGCCTTGCTGTGCATCCTCTCTGCCCTGGCTGCCTGTTTCTACCCCTCCTACTAGTCTGAATGTTTCTTCTTTAACTCCTTGGTTGTCGGACTTCCATACAGTTTGATTTTCTGGCAGTTCTGGTTGTTTTTTGTTTTTAAATTTGTTGTTGTCCTTCATTTGGTTGTGCGAGGAGGCACAGTGTGTCTACCTACGCCTCCATCTTGGCCGGAAGTCCCCACTCCCTTGTGTTTAGATGAGTTTGTAGAAAATCATGATCGGCAGGGTTTCGATGTGATGAGAGTGTAAGTGTCTTTATTATGTCCTACCCCTGTTGAATCGCAGGACGCTCAGTCCTTAGCTCATTATTTGGATATTTAGACAGATTCATTACCCCTTATTAGAGAATGAATTTTCTGTTCGTCAGATTGTTTTTTAGTATCTTTGTACCAGCCCTCAGGACCAGATATAATTCAAGTTCTCTGCCTTCCCGGGAAACTTTAAAGATTAGAGAGCTACATTTTTGAATTTTTTGGCCTTGGGCAGAGCACGCCCTTTGTTACCAGTGAAGGACGGGCTCTTCGGTCTTTGGCAGTTTCCTTGTCATGAGAAACACTGGCTTCTTTATGTGTAAAGTGTATTAACTGGAGATCTGGGGATTTGGGGTGTTTTTTGTTTTTAAAGATTTTATTTATTTATTTTAGACAGAGGAGAAGGGAAGGAGAAAGAGAGGGAGGGAGACATCAATGTGTGGTTACCTCTCGCACTCCCCACTTGGGACTTGGCCCAGAACCCAGGCTTGTGCCCTAGACTGGGAAGTGAACTGGCGACCCTTCGGTTCACAGTCCGGCACTCAGTCCACTGAGCCTTACCAGCCAGGGTGTGAGATATGAGGATTTTGATGCAACTACTTCTGTCCTTTCATTTAGGATGGTTTTTGCTACAAGTGACAGAAAACCCTAATGCAACTGGCTTAAAGTATAAAGGGAAATTTATTTTTGTTACATATCAAGATATCCAGTATTTTTGCGTCAGCAGAAGGGACCCTGTTTTTTTTCTGTCTTTCTGTTTTGTGTGCTCAGCATGTTGGCCTTTAAGGTCCCAAAGTGGTTCCAGTATTCTCAGGTATCACATCCGAATGGATTCATATCCCAAGAAAGAGGAGGGATACCTCTCTCATGTTCTTAAAGAGCAAGCTTACTTTTCCCAGAGGACCCCTGGGCAGCTTCCCTCACATGCCCAGTCCTAAATCGGCCACTCAGAAGCACTGGGCCACAGTAGTTCATGATCCTCCCTGGGCTGGAATGGAGTTTCACATTCCCTTGAGGTTTGGCCACCTGAACAAGATCACGACTCTGTTAGCAAGGAAGCAAAGAGGGCAGAGACACCCTCAGCTGCAGCCCTCTCAGTCCACGCGCCTCGGCAGACACCAGGTTTCAGGCGCAGCCTCAGCTTGTTTATAAAATTGAGTCAGAACGCCACTATTTCCAGTACTTGCAAGGCCGGGCAGTAGGTGAGACGGGCCCAAGCCCTCGGCCTGCAGGCTGAGCAGCGGGGCGTGTCTTCCTTCTACAGGTGGGTGCGCACGAAGTTAAGTGACTTAGCCCAGGCTCCACACTTCGTAAGCCAGGGCTTCAGAGAGAGAGGTTGGGAGAGTTCTGACTCTTCCACTTCTTTCAGATTCCAGGTTTATTTAAAAAGAAATGCTAAAACAAAATTACAAAAATGTGGCATATTTTGTGTGTACTTCTAAGAAAACATTTCCGACACAAAGAGCACGATGACTTCACGTAGAGACCCTGTGGAAACACCGTTTCAAAAGTCTAGATCTGACTGGGGACTGGACTGGGTGGCAGCCCTGTGAAGGCTGCAGGGGCTCTCCTGGAGCCCAGGGACCGGCCGTTTCCTGGACCTTCCGCCTGCCCAGCTCTCCTGGGCACTTGTACCGTCAACCCTCTCCTTCCCCAGACACCTGCTGACCAGGCTAGGAAGTGTCACCCCTTCTGCTGTCCCCTGTGCAGTCAGCGGCCACCCCCGGGTGCCATGGAGCCAGGGCAGGAGCCGACGGACAGTGGCACTCGGAGCCCACTGCCGCCGCGGGCCCTCCCAGAGTGTTGGCCTGTTTCCTGCTGTAAACGCCGCCCTGTGAGATGCGCTTTACTTTCATATTGTTGTGCCTTTACTCACTGTGGTCTTCTTGAATTATTTAACTTGTTCCAACAAACTTTATTTTATGTATTTACTGACTTACTTTTTGGAACACTTACTGCGCGCCAGGAACTGCCTTGGCCTGGGGAGGAGGTGAGAACGTGGTTTGACGGTGGTGGAGGCAGCACAGACCACCTTAGGGGCCCTGGAGGCACGCGCCAACCCGGGGTAGGAGACGGTGGGGCCTGGGGAACCGCATCTTGAGGGCGGCCTGCAAAGTAGACGGCTGAGCAAAAACAGTGCCTGAAGCAGCGCTGCTCCCTCTGTGCGGGCGGGGAGTGGAGAAGAGCCTGCTTTTGTCGATAGCAGTTGAAACAGAGCACAGTTGCCCGGCAGCTTTGGGCCGGCACAGTTCTGCGGGTCCGCGGCCGTGTTCGTGGATGCCCGTTCCGCCCGTGGTTGTGAGATTCAGAAAAAAGTAATGGTTTGTCTCTTGCAGGTAAAACCGTATTTTATTTATTTTTTTAGTCTTGAATTTTCAGATGTAGTCTTGCCAATAATACATTTCCTAGTTTTAAAAAAATATTCAGTACTAAGGAAGGTGCCCGCTACTTTTAACTTTCTTGAGAGAAAATGAACATCACCAGCAGGGTACTTGAAGACTGGGAGCTTTTTCTTGTCCTACTCGTTGGTATAGTTTCAGACAGAGAGGGAGGCCCTGGGTTGCTGGCAGTGGTCGGAACTCGATGGCCGGAGACTTAACATAGAAGAAATCTGAAGCCTGAACTCCTTTGGGAAAAGCAAGACATTTTTCTGTTCTACAACTCAACAAGGAATGGCTTTCCCTGCCTGCTCCTTGGCACCTTCAGCGGAAAAGTTGGGACTCCCGCGTGACCTGGCTTTTCAGGCAGAAACCCATCCTTTGAGTCAGGGAGAGACCCCTTCCCACTACTGGTGTTGTGAGCCGTCCGAACAGAATGCGTTCATGTTGCCTTCTGTTTTCTTCTGGAACACCGAAGCTTTGGATGTGAAGTGGACAGGGGTCGTTGGTTGCCTTCCTGGTGGCTGTAACGTGTGTAGCTTTAAAATCAGATCCTTCAGAGAACTTCGAAGGGGTCTGAGAACTGGGAAGGGAAGAGAATTTGGGCTTTTGTGCATAAAAGGGTAGATGGAGGAAACCAAAACGGCATCGTTAAGTAAAAATGCACCAAGTGCCTTTCGCGCACCGTGCTGGGGGCCACAGCACGGCTGGGAACCAAGGGGAGCCGCTGTTCTTATCCTGGAGCAGATGTTCTCTGAGCACTGGGAAACTGTAGCTTCTCGGGGATCTTGATTCCCTCTCTTCCTCTCTGTTAGGAAAAGAAGAATAAGCTGAACGGACTCTGATTGTCGGCTCTCAGCTCACAGGAACCATCTGCCGTGCCCTCTTCCTGTGGCCCATGTGCTGCACCCTCTGCCCTCCGTGTGCAGCCGGCCCCCAACGCGATGTGTGTTTGTCAGACCATGGAAGTGGGGCAGTGCGGCAAGAACGCCAGTCGGGCCGGAGACCGGGGAGTCCTCCTGGAGCCCTTCATCCACCAGGTGGGCGGGCACAGCAGCATGATGCGCTACGACGACCACACTGTGTGCAAGCCCCTCATCCCCAGGGAGCAGCGCTTCTACGAGTCCCTCCCTCCGGAAATGAAGGAGTTCACCCCGGAGTACAAAGGTTAGTCCCTGGCCTGGGGCGTGCAAGCCCTCAGCTTAGTGTTCCTTGTTTCCTTGGCCCTGCGATGTGATGGGAAAGCATCCGTGAGGTCTTTAGGTCTGGGAAAGTGAATTTACTGCTAGGTAGGACCTGGAAGAGCCTAGAACATGAAGTCCCCCTGACGAAGACCACGCTGGTGTCAAGGTTTCCTCTTAGCTGGGATGGTCTGGGAGAGAAGGGGCAGCCCCTCCCTGGTCCCAGAGCGGGAAGAACGGGGCACGGCTCAAGGCGTGGGATCTGCTGGAGGGAGGGGGCCTGGGGGTCCTAGCTCTGGGAGGAAAAACTGTGTGTTTTAAAGGTAAATTAACTTCATGGAATAGAACCCCATGAATGTATACCAGAGTTAAGTCACTTTATTTTAAAGTCTGATTTTTGTCACTGTACAGTTTTATGATTGCTCATCATGTGTAAGTTACCTATTTTTTGTGTTCTGATTTTTAACATTTCGAAAGCTGTATGAATTCACTCACGTTCGCACCATCCTTTACTTAATCTAGAAAAACCGATTCATATCAGTATTGACTTTTTGCTTCCTTTCTCTCTTTTTCTTATGTGGTAAATATACGCGACATACAGTTTGCCATTTTTAAGTATATGATTCTGCGGCATCGAGTAAATTCTCTAGTGTTGAGTAACCGTTACCATTATCATTTCCGGGACTCTTGCGTCACCTCAGACAAAAACTCTGCACCCTGGAGTAGTAACTCCGCGTCCTCCTTGCCCAAGCCCCTCGCATCCCAGTCTGCTTCCCAGCTCCACGGGTTTGCTCACCGTAGTCAGGTGTTTCATGAAAGTGGAGCCACGTAATTTTTGTCCTTGTGTGTGTGGCTTGTTTCACGTGGTGTGATGTTCTCAAGGCCCAGCCACCGTGCCGCAGGGGTCAGAACCCCTTTTCTTTTCACGGCTGCAAAGGCTGCGTTGTGAGTGCACAGCCCATTCGGTTTTACCCGCTCGTCTGCTGACGGACCCCTTGGGTGGCTTCCGCCTTTTGGCTACTGTGGGTGATGCTTCTGTGAAGATGAGAACACACATATGTGTTTTGAGCCCCTGTTTTCACTTGTTTTGAGTATATACTTGGGAGTAGAATTGCTGGGTTACATGGTAATTTTGTGTTTAACTTTTTTGAAGAACTGTTTTTTATAGCCACTGTACCATTTGTCATTCTTACCAGCAATATCCCTGTCTGTCCACACCCTTGTCAACACTTACCTTCCATTTTAAGAAAATTTGTTTAAGATTTTATTTATTTATTTTTAGAAGGAGAAGGGAGGGAGAAAGAGAGGGAGAGAAGCGTCACTGTGTGGTTGGCCCTCACACGCCCCCTACTGGGGACCTGGCCCGCAACCCAGGCCTGTGCCTTGACTGGGAATCAAACCTGCAACCCTTTGGTTCTCAGTCCGGCGCTCGGTCTGCTGAGCCACACCAGCCAGGGCCCATTTTAAGAAACTACTATAGCCATCCTAGCGGGTGTCTCATTGTGGTTGTGATTTGCATTTTGGTAATGACTAATGATGTTGATATGCTTATTGGCCATTTGTACATATTCTCTGGAGAGATGTCTATTCAAATCCTTTGTGCAGTTTTGAATTGGATGGTTTGTTTGCTGTTGGCTTCTAAACAGAACCAGAAGAATATTGAATTCGGAGGAATAGATGTTCTAAGGCTGCAAAGTAAGAATCAAAGGGCACCGCTGTCTCCTAGTGGCTAAGAAACAGCAGCTGCAAATGCTTGATAAATGTGACTTCAGCCACGTACGTGTCCACATTTAACGTGTGTGGCCTAACCTGCTGTGAATATGCCCAAACCGGAACAAGGACTCTAGACCCCATCAGCACGTTGGGTCCTCCCTCCTGTGGCTCAGGCAAAAACCCCTGAACGGGGAGTTGAGCCCAGCTCCAGGGAAGTGTTCTCTGTCACAACCTCAGAAATGGGACAGGGTGGAGTCTCCAGGTGCCCAGTCAGAGCCCGGGTTCGGTCCCTGCCCACCTTCTCGCATTCGGGGGTACAGAAGTCTTTAAAGGCCCAGCATACCTTTCGTGTCTACCTGACTTTCCTTCCTCCAGCTGCATTTTCACTACAAAAGAACCTACTTTCTCAGAAATACAATTCAGTTAAATGAAAATTGATCCCTTTTGTAAAAGTGAAATTAAGCCCAATTTCTTCAAAGAAAATGGAAGATATTATTGGTTCAATTTACCTATTTCAAAGACCACAGCATAGGGATTTTACATTTTATTTTGAAATAAATTTAAAATTACAGAAAAGTTGCAAAAATAAGAGAATTCCCATATACCCAGCTCCCTCTAATGCTCCCATGATGTCAGTGGACAGGGAAAAGCCCTGTTACTGGTGGCACATCTGTCCGTGAGGGTCCCCCCCCCCCCATGCACTGGCTCCCTGACGTGCCAGCAGGACCCGCAGCCCACGTGGGAGGGATCTGACCCATGTCTTCGTGCTCTCAAGTTCTGCTGAGATGGTGCATGAACTGAGAACTTGGTTGGTGGTCTCTCCAAGACGATCGAGGTGCCAGATGCAGGCCTGGGTGTCACCAGCGCGATCCAGGCTGACAAGCCACTGCTGTGTTGCCTGCTGCGTTTGGACTTCAGTCCAGGGCTTGGTGCCCTGGCCAGCGTGGCTCGGTTGGCCGGGGCGTCGTCCTGTGTTCGACGTCCAGTCAGGGCATGTGCCTGGGTTGTGGGTTTGGTCCCCAGTTGGGACACGTGTGAGAGGCAACTGATCCTTGATTCTCTCTCACACCGATGTTTCTCTCCCTCCCCCTCTCTCTAAAGTCAATAAGCACGTTCTTAGGTGAGGATAAAAAACAAATTCAGTGCTCGGAAAGGATTACGGAGCACTGAGAGACATCATGACCAGTGCGGACCCTTTGTCTTCTCCCCTCTCGCTGCACCACCTGCTCTGACCGCCCAGGGTCCCACCCACTATAAACTGCATTCGGCCGCCAAGGGCCTGCGGAGAACCTTGAGTTCTTAAGCGAACAGGCTGAAAAAAGTCCCTTCATGAGTATCAGCTGGGCTTTGCCTTAATTTGGAAAACGTGCCAAAGACTCACATGAAGTTCAGTGTCCAAGCAATGTGTCCCATCAAAGAAGAAGGAAACATTACATGTTTTTTGCTCTCCCTGTTTGGCCAGATGCATAAGGCTGTGAGTTTAACCCCCGTGGAGAGCTGGGCGGTAGATGCAGCTGCTCGTCACCTGAAAGAGTGCGGTAAAGAGGAAGCCGCTGAGCTCCATGAACTCTGTCCTTGGGAAGAGCCGCTGGCCCATTGTGCGTGAACTCGCGGTGGCAGGTGTGCTGTGGCCCTTGCTCCCGCAGGAGGGCGGCTGTGCGTGCGGGGCTGGCCAGCAGGCAGAGCGGATGAGGGCCGGCAGGCGCCTGGCCCCTGAACCCTGCCTTCCAGCTCCTGATGTGGGTTTCAGCAGCTGGTTTTAGAGGCTGTAGATTCCGAGAATGGCTGCCTCGTGCCTGTTGTGGTCAAGAGGCTTACGCTGAAATCAGTCTTCGTTCAGGCCGCTCGTCGAATGTGAATGAGAGCGTGCTACTAAAAAAGTAAGTGTAGAACAGTTACAATGACTGGAGCTAGACAGTGACATGACACAGCACAGTAATGAACCTGCAGACGGCTGTGTCCTCTTTCTGCCCAGGGTTCCGCGCTGTGTTCAGTCCTCCTGGGACGGTTTCTCAGTTCCTCTCCGTCTTTCCTGACCTCCACACTTCCGAAGAGTCCCAGCCGTCGTTTGTAGAAGGCCCCTCCGCTTGGGCTTGTCTGGTCTTTCCTCGTGATTAGATCGAGGTGTATTTTGGGCAACAGATGTGACCCTGGCTCTCCTCAGTCCCACGTGTCAGGAGGCGCATGTCTTGTTACTGGTGACCTGACTAGCTGCCCGGTAATACTGTTTTTCCCATCGTCATGAAACTCTTGGGGACTCTGAACACCCTGTTTCTGACCACACTTGCGCCCACTGATTGTAGAGTCCATCCGTGGTTCTTGCCTGCGACGGTTGTCCCTGTGCTGCACGCCCCACGGTTCCATCATTTCTAATGTACTTACTAATTAAAAGGAATTGCAGTTCTGTACGGAAGAATGATCTCTTCTCACCCATTTATTTTTATTATGGACTTAGGGAAATTTTATTCCTCGAATTATTCTAGATTTGGCCGCTGGGGCCCCTTTACGTCAGCTCTTGTGTGCTTGTGACCGCACGCCCTCACTTTTTATTTCCAGTTCCCACTGGGTGCCCGTGCGTGGTACAGAGGTCAGTAGTTGCAGGCGACAGCTCCAGATAAGGGAGTGGGAGGTAAATGCGGACTTACATGAGGCTGAGGGGCAAGTCACCGGCTGTCTTCTGGAAAGCGTCTGCTGGCCGTCCCTGGGCAGCACGTTCGGGTGGGCGAGGTCTGCGCCACACAGACCCCGCCTGTGGGGATGTGTGTTGACTGGCTGCCTTTCTCTCAACAGGCGTGGTGTCTGTCTGCTTTGAGGGGGACAGTGACGGTTACATCAATCTGGTGGCCTACCCCTATGTGGAAAGTGAGACGGTGGAGCAGGATGACACGCCAGAGCGGGAGCAGCCTCGGCGCAAACACTCCCGCCGGAGCCTGCATCGGTCAAGCAGTGGCAGTGACCGTGACCACAAGGAGGAGAGATCTAGCCTGTCCCTGGAGGCCTCTGAGAGGTAAGGGGTGCCGACCAAGGCTCAGGTGTGGGTCTCGTCCTGTTGGCACCAGCGCTCATGACCTCGTTAGAGTCCTGACACGGTGTGCACGGGGAAGCGGGGCCCACGGTGGAGGGAGGTGGCCGGTGCTCTCAGGCCACCCACTTAGGTACAGCCTATGCCCTGCGTGTCATGTCACCCAGTGACGACTTCTGAGTATATGTAGCTGTCTGAGAGAGAATGAAGCTCTGGCAGCCCCTGGGAAGGAAGGACGCCCTTCGCCCTGTGCCCTCCAGCCCTGTCATTTCTCTCACCCCCAAGACAGGAGGTCAGAGTGCATCGGTCCACCGGGGTCCATCGGAGGCTGCAGCTCCTCTCTGCCCTGCAGGATGTTGGAGCCCGCAGGCAGTGAGAAGCCGTCCAAGCCAGCGCTCTTTAGGGCTTCGGGCACCCGAGCTCTCTGTGACTCTGACGTCAGCTATTAGCCCTTTCCCTGCACCTGAAATTCTGTTCCTTGCATTGGGAATTGGTTTTTCTTTGAGATTAGGAAAACAGTCTACAAAGAATTGTTTCTTGCTATTTCGTGCAAAAAATGTGAACTCGCACTAGGGTGGCAGCAGTCAGAAGGACCGACAGTGAAGGTGTCGGTGAGAATGTGGGGCAGTTGGGAGCTTCCTGCATTGCTGATGGGAATGTAAAGTAGTGCGGCCACTCTGGCAAGCAGTTCTTCAAAAAGTTAAGCCCACCAGCTCCATTCCTAGGTACACACCAAGAGAACGGAACAAGTATAACACACGTAACACTTAGACACAAATGTTCATAGCAGCTTTATTTCTAATAGTCAAAAGGTGGGAACAGCTCCCGTGTCCCTTAACTGATGGCCGGATAAATAAAATGTGATGTATCCACACGGCAGAACGTACTCAGCGGTGAAAAGGAATGGGTATTTGTACCTGCGCAACAGGGATGAACCTTGAAAACATGCTCAGGGAAAGAAGCAAGTCACAAAAAAGCCACATGTTTCATGATTCTGTTTACATAAAATGTTCAGAATGAGCAAATTCATAGAGACAGAAAGCATGTTAGTGGAAGCCAGAGACTGGGGGAAGGGCAAGATGAGACGCGCTGGCTAATGGTGACTGGTTTTGATTTTGGGGTGATGAAAAAGTCCTAATGATTAGATAGTGCTGATGTTTTACAACCTTGTGGATATTCTAAAATGACCACTGAATTGTAAAAAAATCAAAAACAAAAAAAACCCAAAATAATAAAACTCCCGCAAAGTAAAAGTGATGTGAGCTCCCTGAACCAAAGTGAAATCAGAACTGTGTGATTGAATAACTTCCCATTTCATCTCACTCAGAGCTCAGTTTCGGGGAGGGGTGAGCCGTCAGCTGACTCGGTTGGACGAGGCTTCATCTCTGCCGTCAGCTCAGCAGCACGTGCTGCACGCCTGGCCCCTGAAGGTCAGGGGCCCAGTGTGCGCCCCGTCTCCTTACCCCCTGTGATGGACGGGGACATGCTCGCATCTAGGAGCGCAGAACCCCATGGGACTCCGGCTGGGTGCGTGATGTGTCACTTCTTGTGTCCTCAGTTGGGGTCCTCTGTGGCCAGGGCTGCATCTCTGATGCCAGAGAAGGGCTTCACCTCTGCCTCGTGGGAAGCAGGGTCCCCAGACATCGAGGAGTCTTGTGGAACATGCCCTGCAGAAACAGGGCTCAAAGGGCTTCCCTTTCATTCTCCACGGGGCTTTCTTGTGACTGATGGCGGTGGGACCTAAGCTCTGTCATTCAGGTGCCGGGGACTGCTCCCCAGGTGCACAGCAGCTCTTAGGAGCGGGCTTTCTTTTTACCTCCACAGGCACAGAAGTCATTTCATGCATGGTCTGGTGAAAAGCCAGTGAACAGAGTCACACCAAGGTCTCCTGCCCATGTCCAGGTTCAAGGCCCTGCCCTGAAGGTGACGGCTGTGTCTGCAGCGACCAGACTTCTGTGTGGCTTGTTAGCAGTCTCTAAGTCACTCCCAGGAGTGGGGCCTGTTTCCTTCCCAGGGTGGTGGTCTGTGAGTGAGGGTGATGCCAGGCGCCGCGGGGCCTCGTCTAGGCACAGGCTGAGTTGGGCTCACTTGGCAACTAGTCCACCTGTAGTGTCGTAGCGGGGATCACAGAAGGGCACCGGTAATGGCCTCAGCGGTGCCCTCGCCAGAGGAAAATGGGACTTTTGTCATGCTGAGCAGGACTGGCAGGCTCTTCTACTTCCATTTAAAGGGACATGGGATCTCTGCCAGTGCCACCCTGTCAGGAGGCATTACTTGTTCTGGTCGTTCTGGAGAGGACAGTGACATTCACATCACCGCAGCGGCTGCCTCTGCCCTGAGCCTCAGCCTTGCTCTGCCGTTTGCAGGGCACAGGGCTAAGCCTGCACTTTGCTTGGCCGGGCAGTGTGCTGAGCAGCCTTGCACGTTACATCAAGCAAAGACCTTAATGCTGGGAAAAAATGAGGTTCTGATTTTTTTTTTTGAAGAGAGAGAAACACTGATTTGCTGCTTTACTTATCTGTGCAGGTAGTGGTTGATTCTCGTATATGCCCTGACCAGGGCTTGAACCTGTAGCTTTGGCTCATCGGGACGCAGCTCCAACCAAAAGCGCTCTGGCCAGGGCACTTTTTTTTAAAAGGAATTGATTTTGGAGAGGGAGAGAGAGACAAGAGGCCCTTTGATGTGTTGTTGTTCCACTTGTGTGTGCGTCACTCTTTGTCTCGGGCGTGCGCCCAGACGGGATCGAACCTGCAACCCTGGCCTGTGGCGACGATACCGTGGGCCAGAGTTCTGGTATTTCCAATTGGAGTCCTCTTCTCACCAAAATCACTTTGTGGTTTGACTTATTTTTTAAAATAAATTCTACAGTATTTTTTAAAGATTTTACTTACTTTTAGAGAGAGAAAAAGGGAGGGAGAAAGGGAGAGAAACATCGACGTGTGAGAGAAACACCCATTAGTTGCCTCTTGCACGCCCCCACCTTGGGGACCTGGCCTGCAACCCAGGCATGTGCCCTGACCAGAAATCGAACCAGCGACCTTTAGGTCCACAGGCCGGCGCTCAGTCCCCGGAGCCACACCAGCCAGCGCAGGTTCGCCTTATTTAGAAGCAGCATTTCCTTTCTTTGGGGGTGCCCTCCTTTCATAGGTGCGGCCCTGTCCACTGAGAAACACAGGGTCCTTGGGGCCTGCTCGTCTTGTCTTTGGTTCCTCTTTCTTCAGGCCTGGCACAGAGGCACGCAGACATCCCTAAGCAGGGCATCAGCGTCTGCCGCTTTTCAGTCTTATTGAAGAAAGACTCTGTGTTAGGTGTCGTGGAGCCCACCCTGTCTGAAAGGACATCGTTCCTGTCCTTGACAGTAGCATCCTGTGCTCCACTGTCTGTCGAGTGTGAAACCTTATGCTCGTTAATTTTTGTGTTTTTAAAAGTCGTGGTAAAATACACGTGACAAAGTTTACCATTTTCACCTTTTCCCAGGACACAGCTCAGTGGCACTAAGCACATGCACAGTGTGGCGTAGCCACCAAGCGTCCACTTCCAGAACTACTGCACCGCCCTCCAGAGAAGCTCTGTACATATTAAAAAACCAACTCCGTCCTCTTCCGCCCAGCCCCGGGCAGCCACCATGCTAGTCTCTGTCTCTGTGAGTTTGAGGTACCGCATGTGAGTGGAATCTCACAGTGTTCTCCCTCACGTGTGGCTTATTTCACTTAGCAGGACGCGTTCAGAGCTCATGCAGGTTGTGACATGTATAGAATTTCATTTCCTTTTATGGCTCATAACACTCCATGCTGTGGACACACTGCGTGAGTCCGTGCCCGCCCACTGGCGGGCCCTGGGGCTGTTGCCGGCTCTCGTCACTGTGAGTGGCTCTGAACACTCATTTCAGAGCGTGTCTGAGTCTTTGTTTCACGCTTTTCCCTAGGGGTGGACTTGCTGACTTTCAGGAGGGTCCGTCTTTAAGCTCTTCGAGGGGCTGTGAAACTTTTCCACAGTGGCCGCACCACGCACACCCCTCCAGCGGTGCACGAGGGCCTCAGTCTCCCCCTCAGCAGCGGTTGCTCAGTTTCTTTTTATAATGGCCGTCCTAGTGGGTGTGAAGTGGCAGCTTCATCACATCACCTAAGGCAGACAATTATTTTTCAGATAGTTTGCAGAGACACAGGAAGACCACTACTAACCGTCCGCTCACTTAGATGTGCTCACACATGCGGGGCCCGTGCTGCCCACCAGCAGGGCCTGCAGGGCGACCTAGGCCTGGTGCGTCCTGCCCTGCGCAGTGAGAGCCCTAAGGCGACTTGCATATGTTCTTTCCCCTTAGCTCCCAGGAGGCAAAGAGTCCAAAGGTGGAGCTGCACAGCCACTCAGATGTCCCTTTCCAGATGCTCGATGGCAACAGCGGTCTGAGCTCCGAGAAGATCAGCCACAACCCCTGGAGCCTGCGCTGCCACAAGCAGCAGCTGAGCCGCATGCGCTCCGAGTCCAAGGACCGAAAGCTCTACAGTATCCTTGCTGCTGCTGCTCCGCCAACCGTGTCTGCCGCTGGGGTCCCGGTCCTGGGTCGGGGTGCCCTCAGTCCCGGGGCGGAGACCCTCTCTGCCCAGGGCTCCCTCTTTGGTTCTCATCTGCCTTTCTCATAGGCTCTTCTTTCTCCTTACTTTCATCAACCAGCTTTTTCTAAAGATTCCCATTTGGGAGTGTTAAATCTGATTTTCCCTATTTATAGTAGTGCTACAAAGACACCTGCTTATTTCTGAGGCGCCGGCTAGAGTGGGGCCGTGTGCGAGTCTGCCAGGGTGGTGTTTCGTTTGTATGTGCCCGAGAGACAGATCTAAAGAATAAAAACGGGTGACTTCATTGGAGACGGCATATACACCTACAGTGGAATCCTATTCCACCATGAAAGGAAATGGAACTTTGTCACACTATGATATGGAAGAACCTCGGAAACATCTTGCTGAGTGAAATAGCCAGACACAGAAGGACAGCTATTACATGACCCCATGTACGTGAAGTATCTGGAAGGGGAGACTCGTAGGGACAGGAAGAATAGTGGTTTTACGGGGCTGGGGGTGGTTCGCGTTCAGTGGGTGCGGCTTCGGGTTTTGTTGAGGACGCTGAGGGCGTCCTGGAGGATGGGGAGACGGTTCCACAACGGCGTGGATGTGCTTGATGCCGCCAAGCTGCGCGCTTCAAAATATTTACAGTGGCAAGTTGTGTGTTACTGATATTTTAACACAGTAAAAATTTGTAAAAGAAAGAATAAGCCAACGGTGTGAAACCCACACCAGAGAGTTTGTGAGGTGACTGCAGACCACATTAGAGGAGACTGCCCCCTTTGTAGAGAAATCTGGCTGTGCTTTGCTGATGGTGAGTGTGGTTGTCATCCTCCTTGACCGTGGCCCAGAGTTCCTCCTGCTTGAGAACGTGGTGCACCACTTCAAGTACCCCTGTGTGCTGGACCTGAAGATGGGCACCCGGCAGCACGGTGACGACGCATCAGCCGAGAAGGCGGCCCGGCAGATGAGGAAGTGCGAGCAGAGCACATCTGCTACGCTGGGGGTCAGGGTCTGCGGGATGCAGGTGAGAGCCCAGCGCCGCTGCCGGTGTGTTTCGGGGTGCCCGTGCGCCTGCCCCGGCCCATGCTGGGTGATGTCTATCCAAGTTGGCCCAGAATCTCATCTGAGAGGGTGAATCCCCACAGGGTGCAAGAGTATGTCCCTGTAAGTGTGCTCCTTGAGCCCTCTTGTCCTTCGCTGGCGACATTGATCTGGGTTCCAGGTGCAGAGCTGCTGCGAGGGCCTGTTGCCTTGACATTGGGGCAAGTAAGACTTTTCTGGCAGTAAGATGTTCCTAGTTTGAGTCCAGCTGGGCTGCAGGGAAGCTTGGAAAAGGACTTCAAAGGAGGTGGTAGCCCTGGCTGGTGTGGCTCTGTGGGTTGGGCGGCGTCCTGCAAAGACATGATTCCCGGTCAGGACACACGCCTGGCTTGCAGGTTTGGTCCCTGTGGGGGCGCGTGTGAGAGGCAGCCGATTGATGTTTCTCTCCCTCTCTTTCTTCCTCCCTCCTCCTTCTAAAAATAAATAAAATCTTAAAAATAAAGGTGATGGCGGAGGCTTTACTGCAGGGAAACTTAGGGTGAACCTGGCTGTCCCCCAAGTTAGGGGGTGAGCAGAGAAGCTCAGGCTGGTCAGACTGGGCTTGCTCAGGGCCCCGCGAAGTCATCAGATGGCCTGGCACTCACGCTTGTTTGTTCCTGGGGTTTCAGGTGTACCAGCTGGACACAGGGCATTACCTCTGCAGGAACAAGTACTATGGCCGAGGGCTCTCCATTGAAGGCTTCCGCAACGCCCTCTATCAGTACCTGCACAACGGCTTGGACCTGCGACGTGACCTTTTTGAGCCCGTCCTGAGCAAACTGCGGGGCCTGAAAGCGGTGCTGGAGCGGCAGGCCTCCTACCGCTTCTACTCCAGCTCCCTGCTTGTCATCTATGATGGCAAGGAGTGTCGGGCTGAGTCCTGCTTGGACCGCCGGTCCGAGATGCGTCTCAAGCACCTGGACACAGGGCTGCCTGAGGTGGCATCACCCTGTGGCCCTAGCACCAGCCCCAGCAGCACCAGCCCTGAGGCGGGCTCCTCCTCTCCACCCAAGGTGGATGTCCGCATGATCGACTTTGCACACAGCACATTCAAGGGCTTCCGGGACGACCCCACCGTGCATGACGGGCCAGACCGAGGCTATGTGTTTGGCCTGGAGAACCTCATCAGCATCATGGAACAGATGCGGGACGAGAACCAGTAGGCCCAGCTCTGGGTCCCCAGAACCCCTTCCTCTCCACCCGCAGGCAGGGACCATTGATCTGAACTCACCGCGAGGACACACAGACTTGCTTTTAAAGGGTTATATTTCTCTTGGGTGTAAACTAAAAGAAATGTTTTTAGCTGTAGCCTGGAATCCATAAACATAAAGAGAAGGAGCAGAACACGCACCCTCTCAGCCAGGCTCCTGAGCTCTACGGCTCTGACTGTGGTGTCCAGGCTGACTTAGAAGAGGGGCCCCTGGTGGGCGTGTCAGCAGGGACAGGGTGTCCTTGGCCGTTGAATTTTCTTGCCTAGATTTTTGGGGTCTGGCCGCAGGGCCTGCTGGTTGTGGGGCAAAGCCCTGCGCTAGCACAGGGCCCTCTGTGCCTGCTCATCCCTTGTTCCTCAGAAGCAGAGGGGTTGGGGGCCCATCTCCAGGGGGACGTGTTCTAGTGCTCTGAGGGTTTGACTGATGTCCCCAGGGCACTTCAAGGCCAGTTGCACACAGCTGGACCCACCCTTCTGGGTTCTGATCTAGGCCTGAGGCTAGATCCTTGAGGCTAGGTGGAATCAGCCTAGGCGGAGGGTGGCCCTGGGACTCCCCAACTCTGTGGCACTTGGTCCTGCTGCTCCTCCTGCCCGCACACCCCAGCGGTCCTTTCTCACCAAGATCTTTTGCCCCACTGAAGGGGCCCCTGCTCTAATTGCCCAGGAGGGTCAGTGTTCCAGCAGGCCTCAGGGCCTCTGGTGACTCTGGCCAAGGCAGTATTTGCAGTTCTTGTGCCATGGGTGGGAGTCCTCTTCCTCTAGTTTGGGCAGCTGTGCTGCCTCTGGATGGGCCGCTCCTTCCAGGGCTCAGGGACTGTGGTCCGCTCAGGGTCTCACCTTTTCCCAGGCCAAGCTCAAGGCAGCGGCCCCTTGTGAGGAGCTCCAGGCTTACGAGGGAGAACTTTAAACTTGTCTGCACGTGGGGGCATTTGTACTCTGGGTGCAGGTGCCCAGGTTCAGCTAACAAGAATTTTGTCTTATCAGTCTGGGGCTCCACCAGTCTGTCCATTTGTCCATCTGCCATCCCCTGTCTCTTGGGATCCTCCCCCTGGGGTGTAGCCTTGTTCATTAGTAAATATTGATTTCCTTCATTCTTTCCTCAGCAAAATATTCTCTTTCCCATTTCTGAGGTGGGTGTTTGCCCCCGGGCCCTTCCTCAGCAGGTGCAGCCTTTTCACAAAGTCCTGGCAGCAGAATGACCTGTAGGAGGCATGTCCCCGCTGGCCTAGCACCTTCTCTGCAGCCTGGGACTTGGCCACTCCACACTGACAGTGCGGCGGTGGAGGCTGGACAAGTGACCCCTTCCTTGCCGTGGTTTTAGTTTTTGCTGCCAGCCCTTAATGGCACAGAGACCTGCCACCTCTAACACATGTAGCCAGGAGGTGACACTACAATCGCCTAACCATTGCCAAGGTTAGTGCCCTCAGCTCCGAGCCTAGGACCACTGTCATTGTCACTTTTGGCATGTCCCTGTTTGGGCATTAAAGGTTAAGCTTGCTAGCCGGTGTCTGTGCGAGGCCTTGGTGACCAATGGACTAGTCTCTGGGTTCTTAGATGCAGCCCCACACATCTGAATGGGCTCCTGGGTGGATCCCATTTCTCAGCCCTCTGACCCCGGTGCCAGTGGTGGGCAGGTTCCCATTCCTCGGGGCTGGGAGGGAGAGCTTCCTGTATCTGGTCAGTAGTGACCTTCTGTCCTGCACCATTCTGTGGCTTCAGCCATAGGAACAGTGGCTCTTCATTAGTGTAGTCATTTCCTGGCAGGGCAGAGGCTGAGACACAGGGCCACTTGAGAGACCTTTGAACCTCTCCCGGCTAGAGGTGTGTGCCTCGTGAGTTCCTAGATTTTGGGAGCAGATGCCACTCCCTTCTGCCCTTCATAGAGAGGCTGTGTTTTACTATCACTAAAAAGAGCAGAGGGCCTGGGATTTGCTGCTTCTCCCCCGGGGGTGGGTCCCCTCTTTTCAGCACTTTCGACACTTGGAGACTCAGCCCTGTAACCTGGTGGGTGGTGGGCATGTGTGCGCGCATGCGCTCCGCCACCACCCTTTCTCACTGCTCTGCCAGGCCCTGCCTTTTTAGCCCCAACTTGGGACCAAAGTGCAACGCGGGATCACGGCTGGGGCACTGAAGTGACCCCTCTCTATAGTGCTTCCGTGGGTCGTGACACCAGCCCCCTGAGGGGTGGGATCGGGTGGTGCTTAAAGAGGAAGGGGACCAGTATAGCAATTTGCCAGGGACCCCACCCCTCCCTTACACTGGGGTCTGTGCAGTGGGCCTGGGGACCCTCCCATTGGGGCCAAAGGCCTAGGGTAGTTCAGTAGCCCCTGTTCACTCGCTCACACCTGGCCACGTGCACGTCCTCTAGATGCAGATTGCTTTTAACTTGAAAGCTGTTGTGCTGAGTTAAACAGTTTAATGAGAAAAATTTGGAGAACCCTGGGAGAATCCTTTGCTTCTCCTGGAACTGTAAGGCTTCGCCTCTGGGAACCGCTTTCTCGCTCCACTTTCCTGCCCTCGCCACCAGAAGCCTGCTCCGGATTACGTCCAAGCGCAGTTGCGCGTTTTCGGGACGTTGCGTGCGGGGTAGGGGGCGCTGGGACTTGGGCCGAGCCGTCCCTTTTCTGTACATCCAGCGCTGCCCGCCCCGCTTGTGTCTGAGGTCGTGTATGTCAAAATAAAGCCGCTAGAAACTCAGCCGTGTCCGTCTTTGTGAAGAACCTGCGGCTTCCAGAAAACAGGCGGCCCCGGCCCTCGCGGGCTCTTCCTGGGACGGGTGGGAAGGGAGCCGGAGGCGGCGCTGCGGCGGCCTCTGCAGGCGCCGGCAGAGAACGCAGCCTCGCCCTTGGCGCCAGTTCCGCCTTTGGAGCCACCAATGGCCGGCTGACCCGCGGGTCCCGGCGCCGTCCCCATGGCAGCCTGGCGCGCTCGGGCTCTCATTGGGTACGCTTGCCGGAGCCGCGCCCCAGCGCTCCGCCGCCGGCGGCCGTGCCACGTACACGGCCACCGATTGGCCCGCTCGGGCTTACGTCACCGCCGGTCCGGGAGCCTGCCTAAGTGTGGAGCCAGCGGGTCTCTCTACGGCCGTACGTCCTGGTTTGTTGCGCTCCGGATTTCGGCGTCAGGGCGTCCTGGGTGAGCAGACAGACCCAGAGTTGGTCAGTCTGGCAGGTGAAGGGCACGGATTCGGGCCCGGCGGCGGGAGCGAGAGGCAGGAGTCGGCCAGGCGGGCCGCGGACACCGTGGATCCGGGCCTGAGTCTCCGGCCACCCGCCCGCTCGCAGACGCGATGAAGGCACTGATCTTGGTAGGCGGCTACGGGACGCGCCTGCGCCCGCTGACGCTGAGCATCCCGAAGCCACTGGTGGACTTCTGCAACAAACCCATCTTGCTGCACCAGGTGGAGGCTCTGGCCGCGGTAAGGCCCGGGGTCGTGACAGGACGAGGGACGGCGAGAGATTTGGGGTGGGGGACACCCATACCTCTGGCTAAGCCCACCTATCTGCGGGTACTTCTGTCCGACAGGCAGGTGTGGACCACGTGATTCTGGCGGTGAGCTACATGTCTCAGGTGCTGGAGAAGGAAATGAAGGCGCAGGAGCAGAGGGTGAGGCTTGAGTCAACTTTTGGCCATTCCCTTGATCCCTACTCAGCCTCCCATACCGGTGGGAGGATCCTAACTGGTTTTTTTTACTTTCCAGCTAGGAATCAGAATCTCCATGTCTCACGAAGAGGAGCCTTTGGGGACAGGTCAGTAGAAAGGGGAAGGTCCCTAGGGTAGAGTTTAGGGCAGGGGCGTCAAACTCATTTTAACCGGGGGCCACATCAACCTGGTGGTTGCCTTCAAAGGGCCGAATGTAATTTAGGGCTGTATAAATGTAACTACTCCTTAACTAGGGGCCAGGGGTTCGGCGCTGCCGCCAGGTAGAAACAAGGTGGAGGGCTGGATTTGGCCTGTGGGCCTCATGCTTGCCACCTGTGAGCTAGGGCTAGAAAAGGAGAAAGACCCAGCCTGGATGGGGCCTGCTGAGCCTGGGTCCAGGGCTCACCCCCCAGGAAAATGATATGTCTGTCCCCTTCCCACAGCTGGACCCCTGGCACTGGCTCGTGACCTGCTGTCTGAGACCACAGACCCCTTCTTTGTCCTCAACAGTGATGTGATCTGCGATTTCCCTTTCCAGGCCATGATGCAGTTCCACCAGCACCATGGCCAGGAGGGCTCCATTTTGGTAAGGGCCAGGTCTTCTCTTGACATTCCTGCCTCCCATGTCCAGCCTCCCTCCACCCCTCCAACCTTGAACTGCTCCCTTATGTTGTGGGTGCAGAGCTATGCAGACTTGAAGCATTTGGGGCAAGCCCTTGAGATTCAGGACTGCATGCACATCAAGGTTCAGGAACACTGGACCAGGCCTGAGGTCCCCTTGCATTCAGGTGACCAAAGTGGAGGAGCCCTCTAAGTACGGTGTGGTGGTGTGTGAGGCTGACACAGGCCGCATTCACCGGTTCGTGGAGAAGCCACAGGTGTTTGTGTCCAACAAGATCAACGCAGGCATGTACATCCTGAGCCCCGCCGTGCTGCGGCGCATCCAGGTGTGTAGTGGCAGCTCTCGGAGGGGCTGGGGTAGGGCAGGCTGCCACCACCGTGACCCTGCTCACAAGTTGCCCGCTCCCACAGCTGCGGCCTACGTCCATTGAGAAGGAGGTCTTCCCTGTCATGGCCAAGGAGGGGCAGCTATATGCCATAGAGCTGCAGGGTGAGGCAGGAAGGCTGCAGGGGTGGGCGGGGGGGTGCTGGGTCCGTGGCTGGGCTGAGTCCCTGATGCATTTCCTCCCTACAGGCTTCTGGATGGACATTGGGCAGCCCAAGGATTTCCTCACCGGCATGTGCCTCTTCTTACAGTCGCTGCGACAGAAGCAGCCTGAGCAGCTGTGCTCGGGCCCTGGGATTGTGGGCAACGTGCTGGTGGTGAGGCCCTTGCCTAGCCCATCATTAACCCCTCAGTCCTGGGGGACGAATGGCCCACTTGTGTTTTCCCTGCTGCCCTCAGGATCCAAGTGCCCGCATTGGCCAGAACTGTAGCATCGGCCCCAACGTGAGCCTAGGGCCTGGTGTGGTGGTGGAGGAAGGCGTGTGCATCCGGCGGTGCACAGTGTTGCGAGATGCCCACATTCGCTCCCACTCCTGGCTCGAGTCCTGCATTGTGGGCTGGCGCTGCCGTGTGGGCCAGTGGGTAAGCCTCTAGGCTGGGTCAGATGGGGGTGGGGAGGGGCAGGCAATGTGCCTGCCCCGCCAACAAGGCCTGCCCTTCCCCCAAGGTCCGAATGGAGAACGTGACGGTGCTGGGTGAAGACGTCATAGTGAATGATGAGCTCTACCTCAACGGGGCCAGTGTGCTGCCCCACAAGTCCATTGGGGAGTCTGTGCCAGAACCTCGAATCATCATGTGAGGCGCTGCTGTGGGGCTGCCTGAGCCCCATTGTTGGCAAGGAGAGCACTGGCTTGACATATCAGAAGGCCCTGGACTTGTTGCCTTTTGTCTGGGGAGGCTGGGACAAGGCTGCAACTGTTGGACACCTGCCTTCACCTGCAGACTAAGTCTGGGAGGATCCCTGCTGGGCACACCCCACGAAGCCCACTCCCTCAAGAAGGGCCGGGCCAGGGCTGTATGGAATAATAATTTAATGCTCACTGTGGCCCTGACTGAGAGTTGAGCTCAGGCACAATGAGGGCATGGCTGGGCTCCCACCAGTGAGGTTACACAGGCAAGAAGGCTGGACGTGATGGCGGGACAGGCTGGCTGGCAAGGGGAGCTCATAAATAGGGCCCAGCCTGGGTCTGGGCTCAGGAGCAGAGCATCCTGCTATGTGGACACCTAGGCAGCTGAGGAAGTGGCACTTGCGTTGGCTGCTTTGTCCCAGTCCTCTACAGACACGATGGTGGCTTTGCAGAAAAAGCAGTCCTTGTTATTCATCAGGTGCTGGTTGATGCAGGCTCTGCGACAGGAGGGGATGAAGGTGGCCAGTGCACCCCTGCTGCTCCCCCTGTCCACCCTGCCCCACCCTGTCTCCTACACCCACGGGGCCTGCTTACTTGCAGGATTTGTGGCCACAGGGCTGGAACACAGCAGAAATGGGGTGGGCGTAGCAGATAGGGCACAGGTCCTCCTCACTGGTGGGCTGCGGGGAGTAGAGTGCAAGGGGCGCTGGGGTTGGTTGCCCAGGCAAGTGGACACACTACGGGTACATAGTGCGCACACTGTCGTGCATTCGGGTGACAGGTGTGGGCCTGTGTGATGGCCCCACTCACCAGGGAGGAGGCTGCTGCCTGGGCAGATGCAGAGGTCAGGTGGGCCAGCATCTGTTCTACCTGGGCCAGCTCCTCAACACTGATGTAGTCTGGATCTGGGGGTGGTCAGAGGGGTCAGGCCAAGTGTGGCCCTAGAACCAAGTGCCTCGGAGCACCGCCAGCCTGGGAGTTTGCGCTTTTGAGACTCATGGCCTGGCCCAGCCCCAAATCCCTCTCCCCTGACCCACCCTAGCCAACTCACAGCTCTGTAGGGAAAAGCGCTTCCGGTCAGGGGCAGGCAGGGCAGTGCCAGGGGCAGGGGGTTCTGGCTGCCCCAGAAGGTAGCATATGGAGCGGAGCTGGAAGCAGGGGTCAGCCAGGAGCACTGATGTGGCTCTCTCTGTCCTAGTGGGAGAGGGCAAGAGGAGTTAGGAGGCTGGGGCCTGAGAGCATTAGCTCTTGGGGAGCGGGGAGTGACACTCAGCCCACCCCATATTCCTGTTTCTCAACCTCCCCCAGAAGTCCTAAAAAGGACCCACACAGCCAGGGTACCAGTTTAAGGGGTCACAGGAGCACCACCAGAAGGTAATTCAAGTCCACCTGCCCCTAATAATACACATTAACCCTTTAAAGGAAACAGCAGCTTAAAGCCTTGCGTGCCAGGCCGCCCTGCTACTGCTCCAGAAGGTGGGCGTCACGGGAACCTGCCGGCCAAGCGCAGACCGGGGCATTGGGGCCAGAGTTACACCCCCTCTGGCGGCCACAGGGGAACCTTGTTCCCGGGGGCGCGACTGACCCGCCCCCTCCAGCAGGAGCCAATGGGAGCTCGAGGCTCCGCCCCTGAATAATTGGCTCCCAGAGAGTATTTAGGAGCGAAGAGCCCACGAAAACACTCGGAGAGCTGGGGAGACCCGGAAAGGGAGTGAGTGCTGAGAGGAGCGCGGGCCCCAAATCACAACCTGAACGCGGGAGCGGCCGGCTGTGCGGGGTCGAGCTCGCATCCTGCCTCCCCCGCCATCGGCCTTTCAGCGCCAAGCACATTGAACCAGGACAGAAGGGGATGAGTCCCCGAGCTGCGCCCCACGCAGAGCTACCGGTTCCACCCCAGGTTATCGCCTCCATGGCCCGGCTGGTGCTGCTGGAGGCGCTGCTGTGCACGCTGCGCGTCGGATCAAGCACCCTGGACTCGGAGAGCTGGAGCCCCGCACCCCGTAATTGCCCCTACAATTGCACCTGCGCCGCCGACCTGCTGAGCTGCGCTGGCCTTGGGCTGCAGGAGGTGCCGGCCACGTTACCTGCGTTCGCTGCCGACCTCGACCTGAGCCACAATGCGCTCCAGCACCTGCCGCCCGGCTGGCTAACGCCCCTCTCCCAGCTGCGGGCCCTGCGCCTGGGTCACAACGAGCTGGAGGCGCTGGGTCGTGGAGTCTTTATTAATGCCAGCGGCCTGCGGCTGCTCGATTTATCATCGAACGTGCTGCGGAGGCTTGGCCGCCATGACCTCGATGGACTGGGGGCGCTTGAGATGCTGCTTCTGTTCAATAATCGCCTGGCGCACTTGGACCAGCTTGCCTTCCGGGGCCTGGGCATGCTCCACCGGCTCTACCTGGGCTGCAACGAACTGGCCACCTTCTCTTTCGACCACCTGCACGGTCTAAGTTCCACCCACCTCCACACTCTGGATCTCTCCTCCAACCACCTGGGACAAATCAGCATCCCTGGCCTGGCAGCACTGCCGGTCTTTCTCAAGAACGGCCTCTACCTGCACAACAACCCTCTGCCCTGCGACTGCCGCCTCTACTACCTGCTGCAGCGGTGGCACCAGCGGGGACTGAGCGCTGTGAGTGACTTTGCACATGAGTACATGTGCCTGGCTTTCAAGGTACCCACATCCCGCGTGCGCTTCTTCGAGCACAGCCGCATCTTCGAGAACTGCTCAGCTACCCTGGCTCGGGGACTAGAACGGCCTGAAGAGCAGCTGCACGTGCAGGTGGGTCGGTCCCTGAGGCTGCGCTGCAACACCAGCGCCCCCGCCCTGCGCGTCGCCTGGGTCTCCCCGCAGCATGAGCTGCTGGTGGCGCCAGGATCCCCCAACGGCAGCATTGCAGTGATGGGCGATGGCAGCCTGGCCATCAGCAACGTGCAGCCGTGGCATGAGGGCATCTTTGTGTGCCTGGCCACCGGGCCCCACCTGCATCACAATCAAACACACGAGTACAACGTGAGTGTGCACTTCCCGCACCCTGAGCCCGAGGCTTTCAACACTGGGTACACCACACTGCTGGGCTGCGCCGTAGGCCTGGTGCTGGTGCTGCTCTACCTGTTCGCACCGCCCTGTCCTGGCTGCCGTCGCTGCTACCGCCGCACCTGCCACTGCTGGCCCCGAGCACCCAGCCCACTCCAGGAGCTGAGCGCGCAGTCCTCCATGCTCAGCAGCACGCCCCCTGACGCTCCCAGCCGCAAGGCCAGTGTCCACAAGCATGTGGTCTTTCTGGAGCCGGGCAGGAAGGGCCTCAACGGCCGTGTGCAACTGGCAGTCGCTGAGGACTTTGACCTCTACAACCCCATGGGCCTGCAGCTCAAGGCTGCCTCAGAGTCCACTAGCTCCATGGGCTCTGAGGGGCTGGTGATGACCTAGGCTGCCCAGGGCCCCCACCCAGGCCCCCGTATGCCTGCTGCTCACCCTGCTGCCGTGCAGAGTACTACCAGATGCCGGTGGGAAGCACTGGGCCGGGTCCTCCAGCCTCTGGCGTGGGCCTCCACCTGCACCACAGTAGCTCCACACCCCGGTAGAGGGGCTGGGGTCCCAGACCACTCTCCTGCCTCACCTCAGCACAGGGCCTGCCCCTGCCCCCTTTCCTTCAGGTGTGAGGATTGAAACCCAGGCGCACCTGGGAGAGCCCTTGCCTTAAAGCCCCAGGGCACTCTCAGGGGCCAAGGCAGCCACCCAGGAGTGGGGGGAAGGGCTGAGGTATCAGCACTTTCCCCTCCCCAAGGAAATGGCAAGGGAGTGGGTGCCAGGGGAAAGGGGAAGGGCTCCAAAGGAAGTCCTGGCCCCCAACCACAGGCTGGAAGGCGGAATCGAGCCCTCCTCTGGTGAAAGCAGACTCCACGCACCAATATCCAACTTACTTCCAGTTTCCCAAATCCACACAGAGTCCGGTGGGCAGGCATGAGGCTCCTCCACAGACCCTTGGGGGTCTGTCCTAGGCCCAGCCAAGTGGCCCTGCTCCCTCTGAGTCCAGGAGCATCACAGGCCACTCTGAGGACAGAGGCTCTCCCATGGGCTCACAAGACAGCAGTAAGGGGCACCGTGGCCCAACACCCCCAGCTTTTCAGCAACAAAAAGCCTACTGAGCAATGGCCCAGACGGGAGGGCGGAGCCAGGCCTCGCTGTCCCTGGGGGGGAGAAGCCTCTTAAGGGCTGGCATGGTCTCAGTCTAATGTCTTCATGTAGCCCTCACCCCCTTCCCCGCAGGGAGGCAGGGAGGGGGCTGGGAACCCCTCCTGTGTGGGGGCTGAGCTGGGGGCCCCTGGAGGGCCCTAAATCTGGTTGTCACGGAGTTTCTTAATAAAGGTAGCGCACACTCGTTGCCAGAACCTTCACAGATGCAGGTAGCGGTGTGTGCACGCGGCTCTTGGTCTCAGCAGTGCTGTCCTGAGCATTGCAGGGTGCCCCCTCCCCAGAGAGTCTTGGTTCCCCTGCCCCGCCCGAGACGCTGACCGTGGGCCGAGCACCCTGTCCGGCTGGAGCCCCTGACTCTTCCTCAGCTGCTGCCACTGCCACCTGTTCAGGCATCTCAGACCTCTCTGCCTCAAACCAGACCGTGAGGCCCACTTTGGAGATGAGGAAGCAGCTGCAGGGGGGCCCTGCCCAGTCCTGTCCCCATGGGACTCGTCCAGTTCCCACAGGGGCCCTCGCCCCCAACACTCACCCTGAGGCTGGGCCGTGCACCAGCAGCCGCACCAGGATGCCTGTCACTGCCACCAGAATAGGGTAGTGGTCCACGCTCTCTAGGCCTACGAGGAGGCGAGGAGGGGGATGAGCTCCCCACTACCGCCTGCTGGCACCACCCTCCCTCCCCCTTGTCCTCCCCACAGAGGGGCACGCTCAGGCTGGGGGGTGCCAAGCCCAGCTGTGCTAGCACCGAATGGATAAGTGGCGTCGCTGCTCCTGGCAGCAGAACCGAGGCCTGGTGTGTTTGGTGCAGGGCACCTAGGTCCTCACCAGGCAGCCACAGTGTGACCACACGGTCAAACAGGTTCCTCTCAGCCGTCACCCGGTTCAGCACCTGGTTCAGTAGCTGTGAGGGCAGCAGACAGTTGGTGGCCAGGTAGGCTCACCCCTGGGGCACCCCAGGGTCCCACCTACTCTCCTTGCCCTGCTGGACACACCTGTGCTAGACGGCGCAGCAGCATCTCAGAGGTAGGCTGGGTCCAGTCAAGGAACACCTCGGGCACCAGGGTGATGGTCATCTCCAGGACGCGCAGCAGGCTGACCGAGAGGTCAAAGCAGGTGGCACATACCTTGAGCTGCCGAGTGTCCACAAAGTTCCTCTCCAGGCGTTCAGCGGCCTGCTGGATCTGAGCCACCAACAGCGGGGCAGGCAGTGGTCAGTGGCCTGGCCAGCCTCAGATCATGCCTTGTGTTCTGCGACACCCTGGCCCACAGCGCCCACCACGACCCACCTCCTGGATCATGCCAATGAACTCAGAGAAGGCCCAGTTGAGCTGGTTGAGGACACTGTTGAGGAAGCTGGGCGCCAGGTCAGGGTCCTGGCGTAGCAGGTCCGCCATGTGCTGCTGCAGCAGGGTGGAAGGACAGGGCTCTGCAGGGGCACCGGGGACACTGGTCAGGGGCCCTGCCTCTGTCCTCACTTGGGCTATTGTTGTAAGGACAGAAAGGTGGCTCTGGGACTGCTCAGGTCATGAAGGCGGAGGAGCAGGGCTAAATCTGTCCTCTCCCTCTACTGAGCAAGCCACAGGCCAAAGTTGTTTCCAGCCCCACAGTAACCCCCAGGCCTGGGGCAGCCCCCCAGCCCCAGCCTCAGCCAGTTCTCAATCACAGGCCCTTCAGGGAGGGCTGGACCTAGACAGGGTGGCCTAGACCCCCAAGGCCAGCTTCCCCAAGAGCCTCCTCTAAGCCCTGCCGTCCTCTACTGTCCTCTGCTGCCCTTGGCCTGGCCTTGGCATATGGCCGAGGTGGTGGGCGCCAAGCCTGGGCTGACAGGCAACAGTAACTAGAGCCTGCAGCTGCAGCCGGGCCGCGCAGCCCTCCCGCCCCCCGTGCAATCAATAGTTCCAGCGGCAGCAGGACGCGGACCAGCCCCACCGCCACTCTGCACTTGCAGCTCAGTTCCACCCTGGAGGGAGGGCCTGGGCAACTGGCAAGGACTCGCTTTGTGACTTTGCACAAGGCACTCAGCCTCTGGGGACACCCTTCAGGCCAAAACACTGCCCACAAAGGCAGAAACACACCCTGTGGGCCAAGAAGAGCCACCAGGTGGGGTGGGGACAGCACACAGCAGGCAGACCGTGAGCTGGACCACCCACGACCATCACGGCCCCCAGGGAGGGAGCACAGCCTCCGCTTCCAACCACATGCCCCTTCCTCCAGGAAGCCTGGTGAACACCCTCTGGGGCCCTGTGCAACCCCCAGTCTGTGTCCCCCCGGACTCAGGTTTCCGAGCAGATGGCAAAGAAGGGGCACAGGGACATGGTGCTGGGACAAGCATGGAGGTCAGGGAGCAGGGTCTTTGCCCTGCATAAGCATTCAGCAGGCTGCGAAGACGCTGCCCCTTTTCACTGTGGCCCATGCAGAGCTCCAGACCCAAAGGGCACGTGTGGGACTGGGGAGCAAGGGTGAGTAGTCCAAGTGTCCTTGGGCTGGGAGGACCAACGAGAATGGAAACCCCGGGGAACAGACAGGGAGTTTGGGGCCCAACACAAGTCCCCGAGGGGCTGGAAGAAGTAGGAAAGACTGAGACCCGAGAGCAGCGGTTTGGAATGGCCACTGCTGGCCCGAGCTGGGCACTCACTCTGGAGGCTGGGCAAATTGGCGTCCTCAGGCTTGATTTTCAGCAGGTGTGGCAGCCGCGTATAGCGGTACCCAAACCCACAGCCCTGGGGGTAGGGTCAGTGGAGGTCAGTGGGGCAGGGCACGCCTTCGTTCCAGCCGCCCCAGCCGCCGCCCCCCCAGCCAGGCTACCTTCCAGAGCCGCACCAGGATCCAGTTGGTCTGGGCCCAGGGCCGCTGCTCGTAGGGAGCCAGGAGGCTCCTCACCATGGCGACGCGCCTGCAAGGTGAGGGGTGGCGGACACAAGGTAAATCTGGGCACGGTGCTGCGAAGAGCAGGGTGCATGCCCCACCCCTGGCCCCCACTCACTGCTCCTCAGGAATGCGTTCCACAGCCCGCAGGGAGTGTGGGTAGCAGACGTAGCTGGCCAGCGCCTGCATCAGCGAGTCACGGATGTCTGCTGGGACAGGCCGGGCCTCAGCTGGTGCCTAGCACGACCCCTGGCCCCATGAGTCATGCCCATCTGGCCAGCATTTTGTGCAACTGGCAGCCCGAGATGCCATCCTATCCTGTCCCCCAGAGCCCTCTGTAGGGCACCTTACCAGTGCCCACGATGCGTGTGTCGGCAAAGTGTTTGGCAAGGATGGCAGCCAGGCGGGTCAGGGTCTCTTCGTAGCCTGCAGGGTAGGGAGTAAGAGCTGCTGGCTGGGAGTGGGGGCTGCAGAGGCAGGCCTGTCCCTTGACAGGGGGGTGGGCTTGGGTAGTGGGCGCCACAGGTGGCTCCAAGGCTCAGTCTGAGCCCAAGCCGGCAGCTCGGGTCTTCAGGCACTACATTCACCAAGAGCTAGGGAGACGCTAGGGCACTGACTCGCTGTGGTGGGGGGAGGTGTGAACAGGGGGTCCTGGCAAGAGTTCTAACTGGGCCCTAACCCCCCTGAGCACACATACTCGGTGGCTCAGCGGTCCAAGCCCCCGGCACCCACGGCTCCCCCTCTGAGGACAGAGCGAGTACCTAGGTTCGAGGTGGAGCCAGAGCGGGCCAGGAGCCTGCCAGCTCACAGCCTGATCCAGGCATAACCGACCCAGCCCGGCCTGGAATCAGGGATCTGCAAGAAGCCAGGGCTCCTGTGGCCCTCAGCAGGGCCCCGTCCCTGCTGTGACCCAGAGACAAGTCAGGCCCTGCACAGCGACCACGCCCTGTGGCAGTGCCAGAGGCAGGGTGAGAGGCCGGTTGGCTCTGGCTCCTGGCCAGGGCACCACCAAGCAGGAAGTGAAAGCAGGGGTCCATTCTGTCTGTCTCCCTCCCAGGCCCAGGAGGAGCTGCTGCTTCTGCAGAGCTAGCACCGGGAGGGTTCTCCGTCACGTGGGCAGTAGCAAATGCCTGTCTGGTCAAACGCAGGAGCTGCCTCCTCCCCACGTGCGTGTGCGCTGGGCTGTGATGGCTCACAACGGGACTTCCGGGGCTCTCACCAGAGGCCCTTTCTGCCCCCTCCCAGATTGAACAGGCCCCTCACCTGGGAGCTCCTCCATGCTGTGCACAGGGCCAAAGTAATTCTTGAGAGCGCTGTAGCTATTGATGGCCACGCTCAGGTAGAACTCGGGCATGAAGGCAAAGAGCGGCCCCGTTCGGTCGCCGTGCTCGATGGTGCGCAGACAGACGCGCAGCAGCCAGTAGATGTCCAGCATCTTCTCCTGCGGAAGGCACGTGGGGCTGCTGGGCTGCTCACAGTGAGGGTCACACTGGGTACAACTCAGTCTGGGGGCCGGGAAATGCCTCCTCAGAATCTGACATTTGAACTGACCCCAGGAAGCTTAGGCAGAGATGACCAAGCACTTGGCAGGCAGCAGGAGAGAAGGGCACCCCTGGCCTGGGGGACTCTGGTTTGCTTTCATCTTAAAGGCACAGGACGCTCTAAGTGAAAGGGGACTGTGTGACCAGGAGTCAGTCAGGAGCACTGCTCAGTGCAGAAGAGGCCACAGGGGCGTGTAGGGACAAGGCTGTGAGAGAGCGACAGCCTCACCTAGGCTCAAGGCACCAGACAAAGGGACCAGATGGCTGGGAATGGGGAGGCACCGATGGCCTGTGGGGGCAAGGGGATGGCTGCACCAATGCAGCAACACCTCTAGAGGTGACAGAGCCTCCAATGACAGGTCACAAGAGCTGGAGGAGAAGTCAGCTGCAGAGCCAAGGGTGGTGCTTAGTGAAGTCCAGATGCCTGGAGATCCCCCAAAGGGCAGGCACTGAGATGGCAGAAACGTGGTCTGGAGCTCCAAGGGGACGGCGGTGGTAAGTCAGGAGGCAGTGTGCCTGCTGCTGGGACAGAGGCCACAGAAAGCAGACAAGACCTGCAAGGGCCCCTGTCCCATAGGATGGCTCCTAGACAGTCTGCCAGGACCCCACGAAAGGGACCAGAACCAGGCCCTAGGCTCCAGCCCAGACTCGGAGCACCCACATCTCTTCGGTGGGGGCCAGAACATCAGGGCTGCACAGCAGCTCTGAGGCGCCTTCAGACCCGAGAATCTGGGGAGAAGATGGCAGCAAGAGGTCAGAGGGCAGGCGTGGGCCTCGCGCACACACAGCAGCGAGCCAGAAGCTGAAGCAGGCCGAGTCTGAGGAGGGATAACAACGGCACCGACGCAGCCACAGGGCCGCTGTAATGGGGGTGACGATGTGTCTGCAAAGGGGTAGGAGCTCGAGAGAGACCTTGCAAGACTATTTCAGGAAATGGAGGGGCCTGCGCTGGGCCAAGAGTGAAGGGAAGCTAAGGCTCTAAAAAAGAGCAGGAAGGAGAGAGCGGGGGTGTACGTGGGTGCAGAAGCAAGGAGCGGTGCCCTGGCCTTTCTCCTCTGCTGACGGGAGGGAGCGGGTGGAGAGGCAAGGGTGTGAACACCGGAGCTGCGGGAGGGGAAGGCACTTCCGTGTAACATGGGCTATGTAATGATAAGCCCACAGCCAGCATCACCCTTGACAGTGAAGGCCTGAAAGCTTTCCCTCTAAGAGCAGGAACGAGGCAAGGAGGCCAACTCTCACCACTCCATTCACGGGGCACAGGAAGCTCTAGCCAGGACGGTTCATTCAGAGAAAGAAGTAAAAGGCATCCAAACTGGAAAGGAGGGAATGTAACCACCTCTGCATCAAGGGACGCTATCAACAGAGGGAAAAGGCAACCCGCAGGATGGGAGAAAATATTTGTAAATCATAATGTGAGAAGGGGTTAATATCCAGAATATACAAAGAACTTCTGCAAATCAAACAAAAACAAACAACCTGGTTAAAAAATGGGCAAATGGACTTTCTCCAAAGGACACGCACAAATGGCCGACAAACGCAAGGAAAAATGCTCATCATCAGTCATTACAGAAACCCCAGCCCAAACCACAGTGAGATGCCACCTTACCCAGATCCGAATGTCCATTATAAAAATAAAACCAAAAAACAGTGACGAGTGTTCTTAAGGACGGAAAGAAACTGGAACACTCGTGCCCTGCTGGTGGAAAGGCAAAGTGGTGTGGCCACTGTGGAAAACGGTCGGCGGCTCCTCAAAAATGTTAAAATAGAACGGCCACATGGTCCATCAGCTCTGCCTCTGAGCGCACACCCGGGAGAACTGGAAACAGGACTGTCTCCGTCAGCGGATGAGTGGGTGACAAGCTGGGGTCTAGGGCACGCGGACGATGGAATATTACTGGGCCTTAGAGAGGAGGGGAGTCCCGACACCGCCTTCCACGTGGGTGAGCTGTGAGAACATCGAGCTGAGTCGAGCAAGGCAGTGACACAAAAGCTAAGACTGTGTGTGACTCCACTTACATGAGGTACCTGGAGGGGTCAAGTTCATAGACAGAGAGTAGGAGGGTGGTTGCCAGGGACCACAGTGAGGGGGAATGAAGAGTTAATGAGTGTAAACTTCAGTTTGGGAAAATGGAAAGTTCTGAAGATCTGTTTTACAATGATGTGACTATACCACTGAACTGTGCATTTAGAATGATTAGGAAGGTAAGTTATACGTTGTATTTTACCAAAATTGTAAAAAACGGCTAAAACGGTACATCTTCTTCCATGTATATTTTATCACAACTTAAAAAGAAGGAAAAGGTATCAAGGTGGGAAGGTAAGGTTCCTAAGCACTGTGGGAGGCAGTGGCCAGCCTGCCTTGGAGGTGGACGGTCACCAGACCCTGGTGGTGGAGAGAAGCTCCCGACAGGGACCATTTTTTCAGAGCTTGAGGGCAAGATGGTCTGTGGCAGGAGAGAAAGGAGGGGCTGAAGGATAGGGGAGGAGCCGCCAGGAGAAAAAGCAAGCAGAAATGGCAGGGTAGCGATGGGACACCAAGGGCCTGGAGACCGGGTTAGGGCCCGAGAAGGTAGACAGATGCTGACGTGGTACCTGGCAAGGTTCGAGAACAGGGAGGAGAGAGAACAGGTCTAGAAGGTCGGGGCCTGGGGTCTACACCTGGTCAGAGGGAGCTCGCCCTCTGTCCACCCTTGGGCTGGCTGCCCGGGAGGACACAACCTGGTCTTTCTGACTCACTACTGGGTGTCCCCCCTGTCAGGGCGGCACCTGGCACTCTCTGGGCTCCAGGCAGGTGTTGCTGAATAAGAGGGCGAGTGAACGAGCAGGAACAAGCCAGTGGCCTCAAGGGTGGGAAGTGAGTCTGGGCGGAGGAGATGCAAAGGACGAGGGTGTGGCCCGGGAGAGGCCACAGAGCCCCTGGGAGGGAGGTGGGGCTCAGGAATCTGGGAGGGAGCAAGGAGACGGGGAGGTGGGGAGAGACAGACTCTGTTCAGCCCAAGGGTTTATGACCTGGAAGGGGACCGGGGAGTCTAAAAATGCCATCTACAGAAGTTCACAGGTCATGAGAGGTGCAGGGAACGTGCCATGGGATGGGGGAAGAAGGATGAGGGGTGGGGAGGGAGCGTGTGTGGGCCAGAGGCCCAGGGCAGCAGGGTGCGTCGAGGGGCTGGCACACCCCTGCGCGGCCTGTAGCTCGTCAGTGCGACTGGGGAGGGCAGCAGCCGCTGGCCAAAGCCGCCTGTGCTCACCTGGGAGTAGACAGTAGCGTGGACCCAGGCAAGACGGCGACTCAGGTGGTCCAGCTTCTCTGAGAAAACTTTCTGGCTCTTGGTCAACTCCGCAAGGATGTCCTTCCTCTGTCACCCAAGGAGAAAGGATGATCAGGACACGTCCCCACCCACCCCCAGTGCCTCGGGCAGGCAGAGGGCTGGCAGACCTGGCTCGACTCTGCAAACCCCTCTTCCACCTCTGACCCACTGCTAGGTCTGCGCAAGCCTTGGGACAGGGCCATGGTCACCCCCTGGAATGCGGAAGTGAGATGCAGCAGGGGGTCTAGGAGCCCCCAGCTGGGACACCCCAGGGACTCTACGATGAACTGCACACAGCTAGGGGCAGGCGGCCTGCCAGGGCAGCCCAGCCTGGGCATGCTCGGCCCCGCTCCCCAGGCTAGATGAGCTTCAGGAGGGGCTCCCGGGGCCTGCGGGAGCAGGGCCGCTTCCTGCTGACTCTGCTAGCGGCCAAGGAAGCACTCAGGGTCAAATCCATAATTGATGAGCAGAGTGGGTATGCTCAGCATTTAGCCGGCCAGGGACGGGGGCACCTGGCACAGGCCGTGGCTGGTTGGTGGGGCTCTGGCTGTGCCCAACCCTGGTGCCAGGCCCCTCTTACTGGCCCAGTATGGTCAGGGCAGGGTGGGGACCAGAGAAACTGCTGGGGTCACCCCCAGGGGCAGGGGTGGGGCAGGCTAGATTTCCTCTGTGGACTGTCCTGGGGGTCCTAAGTGGACACACTGCCCCTCTGCCCCACCCTCCCTCCCAGAGACCCACATGCCTGTGCAGGCCTTACCCGCTTAGGGCACCGGTGGAGCTTGTCCTCGGTGTTCCTCAGAGCCATTGCATACTCGTCAACGTCATCGGACACACCCACCATCTGCAGCATCAAACACCGCATGTTGTGGTGACCCGTGGGCACCTCACTCAGGCTTCTCCAGACCCAGCCTGACCCCAGCCCTAGCAAGCTCCCAACCTGAGGCCCAGGGTCCCCTCTCCTCAGAGGCAGCCAGGGTGGGCCGCAACAGCACTGGCAGGAACCAGTCTTGCTATGGCAGGGCCATGCCCAGGCGCCCCGCAGATCCGGGGCATGTGTGGGGGCACATGCACACACACACACACACACACACACACACACACATGCACCCAAACACACAGAGCTGCGTGCCATGCATGAGGGCCTGAGGGGCGAGACCTTGCCCAGCTGCTGGTGGACGCTGAGGTTGTACATCATGATGGCGCCGTCCAGGACTTCCAGCAGGGAGTTCTCTGTGAGAGGCTGCTCCGGCTCCTCGGGGGGCCGCCCCAGCAGCAGGCCCTCATTCCACTGGCTGCCCTCAACTAGGGAGGGGGCAAAGCGGGGTCAGGGGCCAGACAGCTCCAGTGGTCTCCTAAGCCAAGGGAGCTAGAACAGGCCTCACAGCAGAAGGGAGCTAGCTCCCCCTTCTGGGCCCAAGGAGGAACTGCAGGAAGAACATGTGGGAGGGCAGAGCAAGATCCTGCAGCTCAGGACCTATTTCTGTGGAATTGATTTCCTGCCTCAGATTGTACTTCCCACGCCCTTGAGAGAGAGACCGCCAGGCCAGAGGACTGGCAGGGAAGGGGAGTGTACACTGCCTTTGTCCAGGGCAGGGAGTCGAACACAATAGAAGGACCCTCTGAAGCCATGCCTAGCCCTGCCTGACACCTACTGTCCTCACGGGTCCTCTGCTCTGCGCTCAGTGTGCGGACCTTCACTTTCTCCGAGGTGCTCAGAGGCCTCCGGGGGGTCATCAGGCTCACAGCTGCTGTGCTGAGGAAGCGGTTGGCTCGGCCCAGGGTTGGAGAGCTGAGCCAGCCGGGCCGGGGCAGGGGCAGCGCGCCCCCAATGGCCAGAGCCTGCATGGGGCGCTGTGGTGGAGAGAAGAGGCCAGGCACCACTCAGCTCCCCAGGACTGGCCCGCCCAGGGCTCCCTTGACTCCTGGGGCTGGGGGACAGGAAGGGAAGGTTTGTGCTTCCACCCACAGCAAGGGCATCTGCCCACTGAGGAGCCCCCTGCCTGCATGGAGGGGGGGGCGGGGAATGGCCCTGTGACACCCCTGCCCTTATGGAAGGAGAAAGGGACAGCTCAACACGAAGCCCTCTGCCTGCCCCTACCGCGGCACCTGGGCCGCAGCCGGGGATGGCTCCTCATCCTCATCCAGGTCATCCATGGTGGCCGCCTGGAGTTCCAGTGGGTCGATCAGGATGTTGGCCTTGGAGGCAAGGTCATCTGGGAGGAATGGTGGGAGGGCTCTCAGTGCAGCAGAGGGGTGAGGGCTCACGGCGGAGCAGCCCAGGGCCACGGAAGAGCACCGCTGGCTGGGCTGGAGACCTGGTGGGGCCCGTTCCCAACCCTGTGCCTCAGCCCTGCACTGACTCCAGCTGCCTCATGTGCATCTTGCAGAGATGTGGCAGCAGAAAGCACCCCTATCACACCCTCCCTGTCAGTCCCCAGTCCCTCTGTCTGTCTCTGTCTCCCAGGACCTTAGTCCTGCCCCCTAACTTCTCTGACTGTCCCTTCCTCCTGCTGTCCTATAAACAAAAGGAGACCCAGGCCTGCTGCCCAAGCCTTAGCTCACCTCACTTTGCACACCCCCTGGGGCCCAGACCTCACTACCAGCTGGCTCCCACCTCTGTGCTGAGAGCTGACCACACCATCTCTGCCTCCAGACCAAGCCTTAGCTGTGTCCCTGGGTGCCTCAAACACACCCAACCCGTTATCTCAGCCCCCTGCTGCAGCCCCTCTCCCTGACGGCGCCCCAGCCCCACAGCCTCTGGCAAGAAGCCTGGGGACCTGGAGCCCTCCTTGACCCCTCCCCTTCATTCATGCCTCCTGTCCCTTTTCTGTTGCCTGGACAACCAGCCACCCTGTCCCTTTCTTGGCCTTCACACCCTGTTCTAAGCACCACAGCAGCCAGAGGGAGCGTCTTACAACGCAGACCCCCGACCTCACGCCCCTGCCGCACAATCGGCGGCAAGGCCCTCAGACGGCATCCACCCCTGCTCCCTGCCTCGCACTCCCTCTCTGGCTCACAGCTGCTTCCCAGCTGCTCTGGCTGTGCTCTCAGCCCTCTGTACTGAGGCTACTCGTGTTCCTCCCTAAAAGCAGCTCACACAGCAACTGCACACACCCCTCCAGACCCATTGACCTCGCCAAGATTCCATGGTTCCCCCTGTCGGCACCCCCACCCCCACTTTATTACAGGGCACCTGGACGTCCCCAGGGGTGGGTGCTCCAGGGAAGGGATAGCAAGACCCAAGACCAGAGGCAGAGTGGGCAGATCTGCATTTAGCGGCCCAAGTGGGTCGATACTCGGGCGCCCTCTAGTGGTACTCTCAGCAGAGCTGGCTCAGAGACACCCGCCACCCAGCCCGACCTGCTCACTGCCCACAGGCCTGCACTCACCCTTGAGGGTCTTTCGAAGGTGTGAGAGGAGGCCTCCAAGGCGCTGCTGGTCGAAGTAGTCCACCTTGCCATTATAGAAGACCTGGGGCGGGACGTAGGCCTCTGCGAGACGTTGAGGAGCCAGGCCAGCAGTTAGAACCCAGCGGGAAGACCTCCCAGAGGTCTCCCCCTGCACTCGGGCCCAGCACAGACTCCTGGCATTGATCCCCCATCCACCCAGGCATACAACGTGAGCTCCTACCGCCCCACCCTCCACCATTTCAGGTCAGTGTCAGCAACTGCACAACTTGGGATGAAGGGGGCATTTTGGTCGTGGGCACTCCGGGGAAAAGGAGAGCCCTGGCCCAGCCCTGAGGGGTAGTTCCCTAATACAGGGCACGTACGGCTTCCCCTGACCCTTGAGGACTGTACCCCACAAAAACACAGAGCTCCAGCACCTCAGAGCCCAACCAAGGCGACCCCTACAAAGCACTGCACAGAGGGCTGGGCAGGCTGGGACCAAGCAAAGAGCCTGTGGGGACAGTTGGTGCAAACACAGGCCGGCGGTCCCAGAGTGCAGGGTTCCTGCTGCCCCAGCAGAGAAGCCACCTGTCGCTGGGGTAGGACTCACTAGGCAGAAGGCCTGGGCAGCTGCCCCCCACCCCCCTCAGCTCAGTACCCCACACTGACACCCCCACCCACACTAGGGCTTGCCCTGAGCCTCTGAGACACGAGGCCCCGGCCCCGCTCACCGTCACTGAAGGAGGCATGGGGGTTGACAGCCTTGTGCTCGTCCCAGTAGCAGCGCAGCGCAGAGACCAGCCGGTGCAGGAAGCAGACCATGTACTCGGGGGGGCAGAGCAGGGGCACGTTCTGTGGGCACAGGGCGTAAGACATGCCTCGGTTCCAGCCCAGAGCCCAGCCCCCTCCTCATCCAAGGCCTGCCCCAGGGCCTGGGCTGGGCAGGGAGGGCAGGGGGCCAGGGCTCAGGAGGAACAAGGCAGGCTGAGAGGTGGCAGAAGCCCAGGGCGCAAACCCCGCCACACAGCCAGGAGCCCATGGTGGGCCGGCTGGCGGACACTTACCCCCCGGCTGCTGGCATTCTCCTGCAGAAATTTCCGGAACTTGGTCAGGAAGATGTATCTAGAAGCTTCACCCTTCAGGGGAAGGACAACCAAAGCTGTGATGGGCTGAAGATGCTGGCCCCAGGCTGGACTAGCTCAATGCCATGCCTGGGCCTGGACCTGGACCTGCCGTGGGAACTGGAGTCAGCCCTGCCCTCCCAGCCAGGCACCCACACAGGTGTCTCAGAGGTACTCACCCCATTGTCATCTTTATTGTTCAACAGCAGCTTCAGGACCTGGACCTGCAGTTCTTCCACCACTAGGGGTGGGGGGAGGACAGGGAGCCCTCAGCAGGGCCCTGCCCTCAGGCTCCCAGGGGTAGGAGGGGGCATGGACTCCACCACCAAGAACCCTGAGCCCAGCCTGGGCATGGTCGCTACCAGGTGCCCCCAAGTACACATGAGCACACATCCGCCAGCCCGCCCAGGCAGGCCTGACCTTCGATGCGTTTCTTGAGTCTTTGGCAGCCCCGCTCATAGGCACGCCTCCGCAGCCGCTCCTCGGCGGTCTCATCCTTCACCTCCTTCCCGTCTTTGCCCTAGGGGGGGGGGCAGCAGGGCTAGCCCACCATTCCCAGCCCTGGGCTGGGGCTGAGGAAGGGGCCAACCTGTAGAACACCCCCTTAGACACCCCGGGCAGGCCGTCTCTGACCCCGCCCCTCCTGGTCCGCCCACCTCCCTGCCGGAGCGCTGGGGCCACCATGTGGTGGGGATGAGCTCCTGCAGGCCGGCCTCCTCCACGCGCAGCGGGCTCTTGATGTGGAAGAAGACCGCGGACCGGAGAACGTCGAAGCTAGTGCTTGTCAAGGCAGAGCTCTGCTCACCCAAGGGCGCACCCCCCACGGGCCCTCCCGGGAAACCCTGCAACAACCCACCCACCTCCACTGGGCTCCTGCCTCTGCGGGAGCCCCGGAGGGCTGTGGCTATCAAGCCCACCAAGCCCAATCCCCAGCAAGTGTGCAGTAAAGGCCTGTCACAGGGACAGATGCCCGTGGGACACGCTGGAGATAGCGCCTGGTGGCCTCCCTGTCACCACCCACCCCCGGCCTCTGCTGACCGCAGAGGACACGTGTCTGGCCCACCAGGCCGCAAGGGGAAGGATACAGAACATTACTAAGCAGAAACCTGCGGGACTTCTCATGCCTCAGGATGGCGATGGTGAGCTGCAGGTAGTGGATCTGTGGGGAGGGGGTGCTCAGAATGGGCGGGTGAGGCCTGGGGCTCAGGGCAGTGGCATGAGCGCCCACCTGCAGGCTCAGGTCCGGGACGATGGGCGAGAACCGGTATAGCCGCAGCAGGGACATCATCAACTGCTTGAGGCAGTCGTGCACCTCGTAGTCCTGGGGGGAGAGGCCAGGCTGCACACCTCCCGGGCCACGAGCAGCCATCTCCTAGAGCCTACCCCCCAGCAGAGCCCAACCCCTGGCCCGAGGCCTGAGCCCAGGAGCCTTACCTCCATGAAGAGCCACAGGAGGTCCAGGACCTGGCGCACCACGGACTGTGCCTGCGCGGGGGTGCCCGCCTCCGTGACGCCCAGCAGGAAGTTCGTGAGCACAGCCTCTACCAGGTACACCTTGCGCTGCTCCAAGGGCGGGCATTGGTAAGGCAGTGGCACCTGGGCCACAGCATGTGGCCAAGGCCACAGGCACAGGAGGACCCTTGGGCCCCCTTGAGCAACCCCAAGATACAGATGCACCTTCTGGGATCTGACTGAGACAAGAGGGCCACTGCCCCACAGCCCCCTGGGGCTTTGCCCCTACAGTTCCCCTAGCCTGTGACGTCATCACCCCTCAACCTTCTTTCTAGGGCACCCCTGAGACACTCAGCTGGAAGCATCTCCTTTGCTGAGTGACAATTGTGAGGTCTGAGGGCTCTGGCCACGCGAGGCCTCTGCCAGGCGAAGGTACAGAGCTCACCCACCGCGGCAGTGCAGCCCCTAGCACAGGCTCCTCTACCGCAGCCTGCCTCTCCCCTCCCCACTGTCCCCTCACCAGCAGCGGAGCAAAGCGATGGAAGATGTGAGCCAGCGTGAGCAGGACAGTGGGCTGGCCTTGCAGCTGCCACTCGGAGCTCTCCTTCTCCACCAGCCGCCCCTCCTGTGTGTGGGGAGCAGAGGGGACGGTGAGGGGCAGAGGGTGGCAAAAGGCCCCCAGGTCCCCTGGCCCAGACCCTGGCTCACCACGGGGTCCAGCTCCACACTGAGCACTGCCCGGAAGCAGCCTAGCAACCTCTGTGCTTGCACCAGGTCAGCCCGCGGCGGGTCCTGCAGGGGCCGGTAGCCCGCTACTGGGTAGGTGGCACAGAGTTAAGCCAGCACTGCCGCTTCTGTGGCTCGGACACATCTGTGCCCCACCCCTGCCGCTGAGAGCCCTGCGGAGGGGCCTGGGCTCCTGTGCCGCCGGACGGCTGCCTGGCACCGCTCTCCCACTCACCCTCCGCAGGTGCTGCTTCTTGCGTCCATTCAGCTGAGAGGATGACGGTACTCACCTAACAAGGTCGCTACCAAAACTGCTGTCCTCAGCCCCCAAGGAAGCAGTGCCCCACTCACTTCTGGTGGCAGCCAAGGCCCACCCCCAGCCCACAGAGCTCCTGGGGCAGGAAGCCCCCCTCAGCTTCCCCAAGACCTTCTGAGCAGCTCCACAGCTTCCTTCCCAAAAGGATATCGCAGAGGACGGCTGCCGAAGTTGAAGGCCACGGACTCCTTGAAGGAGAGGCTGATGGCTGGAAAGTAGGCCATGCCCGGGCCCCGGGATAAGTTCTCAAAAGCGGTGCCCAGTGACACTCCATTCCTGGAGCAGAAGGGAGGGCCTGTGAGCCAGTGCTAGGGCCCCCATAGTTGGGGCTGTCCTCCGTAGGCTGCCCCCTTGCAGGGACTGGGAAACTGAGGGCAGCCTGCGGAGGCCCCCAAGGCCAGGTCTATGGAGAAAGGCAGGAGACTCACAGGCAGAAGGACAGAGTGCCATCATCCAGGTCGATCAGGCAGCTCACAATGTCCCCCGCAGCCCACGCCTGCCAGGAAAGGAGGCCTTACAGATTCGGGGGGAGGGGGGAGCACGCCCACCCTGCCCCGAGGGCTGCTTCTCCATACCACCCAGAAGATACCTGAGTCCCTGCCCCCTCCCTGGTGCCCTACAGTCCCTCATAGCTGCCCAGTAGCTCCCGACAAGCTGTGGAAAAGGATTTCAGGCAGGTGGGCCCCGAGGACTCGGCCCTCACCTTGCCATAATTCGTCGTGGTCACGTTCCACTTGCGCACCCGATTGCCGTCGTAGGCGTAGGAGTTGTGTGTGTCTCCAACCCCCTCCTAGGGAGGTAGGTCTGTGAGGCCCAGGGGAGGTGGGCAGGGGCAAGGCCAGAGCCCACCAGCCACCAACCTGGGGCTCTCATGGCTCGAGAGAAGGCAGCTGAAGCTCTGAGGGAAGGAGGGAGGCCTGTTCTGGGGTGGGGCTCCCTGCAGTGGGGCGGGACACACTCCTCCAGAGAGCGGTCTGGCGAGGGTCTGGGGGCCGAAACAGGACGAGGCCTCCCTGGAAGGGCCCCTCCTACGCGTACCTCCTGATTGAAGCGGCAGTTGATGGTGCACCAACCGATCTGCATGAGGCCCTGGGAGGAGATGAGCACCTCGTAGACCCACTTCCCTGGAAAAGGCCAAGTCAGGCCCCACAGGGAGACCAAGGCCACCCACCTCCCACCTCGGTCCTGGGCCCTCCAAAGTCCTCCTGACTCCAGGCCCGCAGAGCAGCATGGCCTCACCTTTGTACACGCATGTGGTGGAGCGGATGGTACCGAAGTTGCTGTGTCCAATCACCTGGGTGAAGAGCAGGGCTGCTGAGCCTCCGCCTGGGCCCAGAGTGCCTTCCCATGGGAGAATGCCACATCCCCCACTCAGCCCGCCTTGGTGGTGTGGGCCTGTCATGGCCAGCACCACCCTGTGCCTGAGCAGAGCCTAGGCCTGCGTCAGCAGGGATTCTGAGCCAGGAGCATGATGGGAAGGGCTCATGGCTATGTTGGGAAGAGCTTGGGGCTGTAGTACCTACAAGAGGGTTTCTGGGGTATGTCAGGAGGGTTGGGAGGCTGAGGACTCAATGAGGATCCACATCAGGAGGAGCTTAGGGCTGTCAAAAGGGGCTTGGACCTGAGGTCCCAAGCCTTGCTCTCACTCACCCCCAGGAGGTCATCATCAACCAGAAGCAGCCCTTCGAAGCCACCTGTGTGGTCCAGGACCACAGTGGAGGGGCCAAGCCGCCCTTCCACCTGTCCTGCAAAGGGGAGAGATGGGTGTGGGGTTGGGTGGCACACAGGGTCTGGTAAGAGTGCCCGGAGGGCCCTGCGTGAGCACACCAGGGTAGACCCCAGGGCCCGCCAGTCCCATTGCAGAAGCTGCCACATACCCTGGCTCTCCTCATTCTCACTGTCCACCTGCAACAGCTGGTCCAGGTGCTCTGGCAGGTTCTGGAAGTTCAGGAGTTTCCTGAGAAGAGCAAGAGGCTGCGAGGGGCCCAAAAGTCCCTGAAACCAGCCAGATGACACTAAACCCCTCTCCCACTCCCTGTTCCCTGAGCCGCAGAGGGTGGCTGCCCAGACTCCAGAAAAAGGGCTGTGCCTAGTGCTAGATGCAGGCATGCTGGGGGTCGGAAGGCTAGACTGTCTGCTACACTAAAAATTATGACTAGTCCAACATGGTGCACCTCTGGACTGTGAAAAAGGAAGAGCCCCCTCTAAGCCTTAATTCCCTCATCTGTAGGAAGGAGCAAAAGCTGTGTGTCAGATATGCCGTGAGGCCTCCAGGGAAGAACCCGTGCACTGCTCTCAAAGGCATCTATGTTGATCATGCCCAGGAAAGGAAGGCTAGGGGAAATGCAGATCCCCGAATGGTCAACATCAAGGACAGCTAGTCCAGTCCCTGACTCCAGCCCTGTGTTTCCATCCGGACCAGACTTCCAGTCTCCCCACCACCCAGTCAGGGAAGTCTGTGCTGGAACAGATGTATCCTGGCAGTAGGAAGGGCTCGGCCTCCTGTGCTGCTGGCTGGCCGTGCTGTACCAACCTGTACAGGCCCGTAGAGCACATGGCCTGCCTATCTGCCATCCGCCCCAGCCAAAGGGCTGGGGAAATCTGTCTGAGTGGCCCCCTCACCCTCCCAGCATACATGCTGGGGGAGAAAGGGCTCTGTCTCATGTCAGACAGCTCTGCCCTGGGCTCAGCTGCTAAGAATAGCAGGGAACAGGGTGGTGGAAACTAGCAGGTCTCAGGCAGAGAAAAGGCCCAGTGCCCATCTGGATCCAGGCTGCAGAGTGCCAGCACCTGCTTGTCCACCTCGGCTCCCAGCTTCCACCCCTTCATCTGCCTGCATTGTAGGGTCTGGAAGGGGACATAGGTGGGTCAAAGCACCCTTTCTCTGGCAAGGCAGCCTCAACCCAGGCTCAGGGGCCACATGCTCCTCCCGACTGTGAGCCGCTACTGACCCTGAGCTGCCAGATGTGGAGATGCACAAAGCTGCCTCTCCATGTAATTATATGGCGGTGGCCACAGAATGGGGTGCTCACACAGTAGTGGTAAAGGCTACAGCCAATCCCATCTCTGAATACCCCAATCCATGGTCCAGGGACGAAGGAGGCTTCCTCAGTAGTTCCTCCTGGCCCACACCGGGGAGTGCTGCTCTGGTCTGGTGCCTGCTCTCACCGGAGCAGCTGTGGGCGGGCGACCTGAGACTCAGCTCCGGGCAGTGCCTGCAGCACTGCCCATCTGGCCAAGCCTAGCACCGCCTGCCCAGGTCCTCACCCAGGGCTCTCCGTCCACACGGCCACTGACGGATGGCCCTGCCACCTGCTTTCCCTCCTGGCAGCCACAGCACCCGTGGCAGCAGGGCCGTGTGCGGTGTCACATGAAGTAGGGATCAGATGGCCCTGGGAGCAGGCCAGGACTGGGGCTGGGGCGGAGGTGGGCAGCACCCTCCAGAAGCAGGAACCCCCTGGCCACCACAGCCACTTAGGTGGAATAGGCAGCGGCTGCCCTTTGTGCCTGCCCAGAGAGCAGAGACTGGAAGACAGAACAGGCCAGGCTGGCAAGAGGCTGAGCGGTAGGGACACCCAGGCCTTCCGGTAAGGAAGCAGCACTTGGAAGAAATAATTCAGCAACCATCTTAAAAGTGACTGCAGCTCAAGCATTCTAGCCACATGATTCCAAGCCTGGGCACCCTCACAGGATCATCTATGAAAGCAAAAGCCCCTCCAAGCCAGGGCATGGCTAAGGGCTGACCCCTGACCCAAAAAGATACCCACCAGGATCAATTTGCAATGTAGGGAAACACTCAGAGGATACCTGCCTGGTGACAAAAATAGGATTTAAACTTCTATATACTTTTGGAGGCGAGGGGTGTGTCCATTATCTGGATGGTAGTGATGGCTTCATACAATATTAAAACTCACTTTAAATACATGTGGTTTATTATATGTCAATTATTCCGCAACAAAACTTTTTTTAAAAAGTACTGATGGTGACAAAAAAATTTTAATTAAAAAAATTTTTGCCCTGGCTGGTGCAGCTCAGTGGACTGAGCGCTGGCCTGCAGACCAAAGGGTCACCAGTTCAATTCCCAGTCAGGGCACAGGTCTGAGCTGCGGGCCAGGTCCCCAGTGGAGGGCGTGTGAGAGGCAAGCACACATTGATGTTTCTCTCCCCCTCTCCTCTCTATAAATAAATAAGTAAATATTCTTTAAGAATGTTTTTCTATACAGCATAACCCAAACTACATAGATTGTGAGATGCAAAAACCCTGCCCAAGTAGTCATGTTAGAATAATGAGACGACAGGTGCTTTTTCTTCCTCTGAGTTTCTGCTAAAACACACATGTAACTCTGAGATGGGTTAAACTTGAACACATTAAACTTGCAAGGAAAAGGGGCTGGTGAGGTCTGTACTTTACAGATCCGGGCCAAGGCTGCAGGGCCGGGGCAGGGGAGGGGTGGGCAGGTGCACGCGGGACCCGACGCCAACTGGGGAGTAGAGGCTGTGCTGAGCGCGGACCAGGCGCCGCCCCTCTGACCCCCACAAGCCCCTCGGAGGGAAGGTGCTAGCACTGCCACAGGAGAGAAAGAAGCAGAGCCCAGGAGGCAGACACTCTGGCCAAAAGTCTCACAGCTAGGAGCAGCAGTGAGAATGGAACCCAGGCCAGCCTATCCGGAGCCCAGGCCCATTTCCCCACATGCAGCCTCCAGCCTCTGGTCTCCTGCAGAGGAGGGAGGGCTACCCACCAGGCCATACCTGCTGGTGGCTGCGCTGGGTGCCTGGTCAGCAGAGGAAAAGACACGGTGCAGGTAGTCATTCAGTAGCTTTTCATGCACAATGCCTGGGCCACAGGGCAGAGGGGAGAGAAGGGTCACGTGGTCAGTACATCTCTCAGCACTGTGGGCCCCAGAGGCTCCTGGTCCTAGGCCAGCCACAGGAGTGAGAAGAGCAGCCCTGGTGGGGGCACTGCTCCATGGCAGCAGGTGGGAGGAGCTGGCTGGCAGGTGCAAGGGGTGCAGCTCGGCTCGAGGCTCACTGGACCTGTGGCTTCACTGCCTTTGTGTCTTCCTTCTCTTTCCCTCAACGTAAGGAGCTTCCTCCCTTGCCTGCCAGCCCTTACCTGTGACCCTGGATTTCTCAGCATCTGAGGTCAGCCTATAGTTCTTGCGGGAGAAGGACATGCCGGCCCCCTTGGATGCCATCCTTCATCTCTTGTGGGCAGCCAGTGGTCCTGGGGGCTGAGCCAGAAGTGGAGGCTATCTGAAGCCAGACAAGGGCTCCCACGCTGACCTCAGTCCTAGGGTGGCGGGAAGGCTTGGGCACAGGCGAGGCCAGGTGCATGCACACTCACCCACGTACTGACTCAAGGAGGAGGAAAGCAGGGGCTCCAACTTCCTACATAGGGAGGGAGGGTATGTAGGACCCATGTGACAGGCCCATGTGACAGGACCCCACCATGTCCCAGCACAGGGCCCCACAGAGCAGGTGCCGGATATATGTTTGCTGAACCAAACTAAATGCCTCAACCCTGGGAAAATCAGACCAAAGTGTCAGACCACAGTGAGGTGGCCCTTATATCCTTCTCAGCCATCAGCCACAGCAGGTCCATCTCATATTCAGAAGATTCCATACACCTTACATCACACTCCTCCAAGTGCAGTCCACCACCCAGCGCTGGGTGCCGTCTTCAGCTACAAGTCCTGCCAACACCCAAGGCCAAGATCTCCCTCCTCAGCTTCAGGAACCCCCTCCTCTTGTCCAAAGTCCTGCTAGTCCTCTTGTCCCCACTCGCACACACCTCTGGCCACCCCGTCAGAGCATCACCCGTGCCCAGTCCTGGTCACAGACCCTGTAGGTCTTCCCACTGCTCTCCATCCCCCACCGGGTGCTGCGACAGCTCCTTTAAAAGCCACGAAGTCGCTGGAGCCAGCCTGATCGCCTCAGGCCATCTTGTCCAACAGGGCAGCTACTAGCCACATGTGGCCACTCTGAAGTTAAAAGTTTTTTACATTCAATTTCTCAGTGACATTAGCCACATTTCAAGGATTCAGGGGCCACATGTAGCTCATGGTTACTATACTACACACGGCAAATACTGAACACTTCCCTCACCCAAGAAAGTTCCACTAGACAGCACGGGTCTGGAGGCCGGCCCTCCAGCACTGTCTTAGGCAGCTCTCCCTTCTCTGCCGCCGGTCTCTTCTTATCTCACCCCCAACAGGTCCTCTGCCCCCATCACACACCCCTGCCCATTCCCCGGCCGAACCACGCCTGCCCCTCCGGAAGGTGACTCTCCCACCCTGCCGCCCACCGCGGGCCCTCCGCGGGCGTCTATGCCCGCGGCCCCTCTCACGCCAGGGCAGGTGCAGGGCAGATTAGACGCAGTCACACATTTGGTCAGCAAACCTTCCAGACATCCACTCTGGGTGTGTCAGGTGCTGAGGACCCAGGTGAGAGGCGGACTCTGACTCTGCTCGGGAACTCCCTGCCCAGCCCCGCCGAGAGGCCCGGGGTCAGAACAGAACCGACCCCATCAGAACAGAACGGAGCCCAAGGGCGCGGAGGGCAGTGCATGTCTCCCCTGAGTCGCCTCCGCCCGGCCCGAAGATCCGGAGGATCCTCCAGGCGAGCTCCGGCGCGGAGCCCCGCACCACAGATGGAGACACCCTCGCACTGGACGGACGTGCCGCGAGGGGAGCCGCAGGGGCCCGCCCCGCTCGGAGCCGGGCCGCCCCTCACTCACCCCCAGCCTCCGCCGCGGCGCCCCGGCTCACAACATCCGCCCAGCCTCTCGGCTACGGCGCGCGTCCAGGGTCAAACTAAGCGCCCGCCGCGCACGCGCAGCGGCCCGCGACTGGCCTCCGCCAGGAGGCCCCTTCCGCCACCTGCAGCCGGGTTGTTCGGGGCCTCTGCCTCGCTCGACCCCTGCCCGCGCAGGAAAAGCTCCTAGCCTAGTCATATCGGAACACAATGTCCTGACTGGGAGCCCCTGGCCGCCTATCCCAACTCCTGCCCGTCCTTAGGGGCCCAGATGTCCCTTAAGAAGGCCGCTCCTGCCAGGTCCCTGCTACCTGTTACCCCCACCTCCCTTCAGGCTAGACGGCTGGCCTGGCTCACCTTCCCTGGGATAGCACCTGTGGTGGGGCAAGGGTGTCCTCTCCGGGCTCTGCTGTCAGGGGTGTGGGCCCATCTGCCTACAGCTGGGGCCGATAAGTCAAAAAGGCGCAGGCTGCTTTGGGGCTGGGGCAGGGAACATTCCCCACCCTCCAAGGGAAAACAGGCTCAAAAAGCTTTAATATCACCGCCCAGGGGCTGCGACCCAGGCCTCTGGCTGCAAAGGTATCTATACTACCCTTCCCTTCAGAGCAGCCTAAGCTGCAAGGGGCTCCACCCCCACACCAGGGCACCTGGAGTCCCCACTGAACCTTTTCAACACCACCCCACTTCATAGGGAGACCTCTCTGGGGCTAGCTGAGCCAGAGTGAGGGCCCTTGCCCCTCACCCAGGGGGCCTGAGGCCTGGCTCCACCCCCGTTCCTGTCACTGGGTCTCAGGTCAGGCCCCGGCAGGCCTAGAGTGGGGGTGTGGAGCCTGAGCCACCCAATCCCATAGGGACAGGTTTCACAATTTCCCGGATGGGGCTGTGGTGGGTCACAGTGCAGCCTCTAGCTAGGAGGATGGGGTGGCTTCCACTCCTGCTCCTTCTGATTCAGTGCTCACGGGCCTCTGGTGAGTGTGTTCCCCCCTGCCCCTCACTGGTTCCCGTGTGCCTTCAGAAAGGGGTCAGTCCCAGGCCCATCCTGCTAATCAAGCCAGGAGCTCACTTTCCTACTGGGCATGGAGCACTGAGTGACCTCGGCTTCTTGCACAGAGCTGGCGGCCCCAGGAATACAGATACACACTGCCTGTTCAGGCCTGCAGTAGGATGTCTGCTGCAGCACTGAGGAAGCGTTGGGACTGAGCAGATGTGCGCATGCGGGCAGTTGTCCCTCACCACCTGAGCTCTAACCTGGCGTGTGCCCTCATGCTGGTGAGAGGCCAGACTTGGGAGTCAGAACACCTGGGTTGGGCCCTGCCTGGGCAGTGTGACTACTCCAGGCCTGGCATCCTCAGCTGAAACACGAGGTGGAAGGAGTTCCATCAGGCCAGCGACAGCTCCCGCCGCTCCCACAGGGTGTATGTTGCAGATCTGGGCCAGGCGATAACTACCATGCCCGGGCCTGTTTCACCCTCCCATACAGGGGTCCAGCCCTTGAATGTGTCCACAGTCTACCCCAGAGCCTACAGCGCTGCTCCCCAGAATGAAGGAAGTGTGGGTGTGCTGATAGATATGAACTGACAGCATGTCCCCCCCACCCCGCCCCCCCTCACCGCAGGGCAGCGCTCGCCTTTGAATGACTTCCAGGTTCTCCGGGGCATGGAGCTGCGACACCTGCTACACACGGCGGGGCCTGGGCCTTGGCAAGAGGACGTGGCAGATGCCGAGGAGTGCGCCCGGCGTTGCGGGTCCCTACTGGACTGCAGGTGAATGGCGACAAGGCCTGGATAAGATGGGGCAGAGGAACCTGGACATTGGGTGACCCTGTGCCTCCTCCTCCCAGAGCTTTCCACTACAACGTGAGTAGCCATGGTTGCCAGCTGCTGCCATGGACCCAGGACTCGTCCCACACACGGCTGCAGCGTTCGGGGCGCTGCGATCTCTTCCAAAAGAAAGGTTGAGTGGCTGTGGAAAAGGGTGGCCGGGGATGGGGTGCTGGGGCCTCAGGCCTTGTTGACATGGGTCTATTGCTTCCAGGCTATGTGCGGACCTGCATCATGGACAATGGAGTCGAGTACAGGGGCACTGTGGCCATCACCTCGGGTGGCCTAACCTGCCAGCACTGGAGCCACAGGGTCCCCAATGACCACAAGTGAGAGGGACACCTCCTCTCTGTTACTGCTGGTGGGCGCCTGCCCCCAGCACGCACTGCATTACAGCTGTCTGTACCCAGGTACGTGCCCACACACCACAATGGCTTGGAGGCAAACTTCTGCCGCAACCCTGATGGGGACCCCAGAGGACCCTGGTGCTACACGACAGACCCTGCTGTGCGCTTTCAGAGCTGTGGCATTAAGTCGTGCCAGGAGGGTAAGTGGCTCTGGGTAGAGCCAGGGGTGGGAGGAGCGTGCCCACACCCATCCACAAATCCACTGCCCTGTCTCCAGCCGCTTGTATTTGGTGCAATGGAGAGGATTACCGTGGCTCAGTGGACCGCACTGAGTCAGGACGCGAGTGTCAGCGCTGGGACCTGCAGCGCCCACACCCGCACCCCTTTGAGCCGGGAAGGTACGCATGGGCAGGCTCTGAAGCCTCGAGGGCCAGGCTAGGGGAGGGTCGGGGACTGAAGGACGGGGGTCGATATAAGGCAGTAGGACGGGCCAGACATCCCAGGACCTCGTTCATGCTCAGCTACGGCCCCCAGGTTCCTTGACAAAGACCTGGACGATAACTACTGCCGGAATCCTGACAGTTCCGAGCGGCCCTGGTGCTATACCACCGACCCTCAGGTGGAGCGAGAGTTCTGCGACCTCCCCAGCTGCGGTAGGTGGCCGGGGAGGGCCGGGCCTGAGAGGTGTGGGGGCGTGGCATAGCTGTGAAAGGGGGCGTGGCATAGCTGGGCGAGACCTGGAGGGAGACCTTTGGGAGTGGGGTTCGGCCTCAGCCCCAGCCTCGAACTCAGCTCTGGTTCCGACTGACCTCGGTCCATCCAAGGGCCTGAGGCACAGCCACGCCAAGAAGCCACGACGCTCAATTGCTTCCGCGGGAAGGGTGAGGGCTACCGGGGCACAGCCAATACCACCGCCGCGGGCGTGCCCTGCCAGCGTTGGGACTCGCAGAATCCACATAAGCATCGCTTTGCGCCTGAGAAATACCCGTGCAAGTGAGGTGGCTGGCGACCCTGGGGCGGGGCTTGGGGGAGGGCGGAGGCTGGGCTCCAGCAGGAGACTGGCTGGGACCCACCTATACTGAGCAAAGCACCTGCCCAGGGACCTTCGGGAGAACTTCTGCCGAAACCCCGATGGCTCGGAGGCGCCCTGGTGCTTCACATCGCGGCCTGGCATGCGGGTGGCCTTCTGCTACCAGATCCGGCGCTGCACCGACGACGTGCGACCTGAGGGTAAGGCCTGAGCTGGGGCTAGAGGCACCTAACCACAGGGCTTCAGCGAGAAACGGCTGACGGCCGCCTCCGCCTGCCTACCGCAGACTGCTACTACCGCACAGGGGAGCACTACCGTGGCTCGGTCAGCAAGACCCGCAAGGGCATCCCGTGCCAGCGCTGGTCCGCGGAGACGCCGCATAAGTCGCAGTGAGTTGGTCGGCGCCTCCGTCCCGAAACCCTGACGCCACAAGCCATAACCTCTCAAACTGGAGTCTGGTGGGGATCTGGAATTACGCTGCAATGAATTTGCACCCCCATCCAACTAGGTTCACGCCCACTTCCGCCCCCCACGCGCATCTGGAGGAGAACTTCTGCCGGAATCCTGATGGGGATAGCCATGGGCCCTGGTGTTACACTATGGACCCGAGGACTCCCTTCGACTACTGTGCACTGCAGCGCTGCGGTGAGTGCCGGAGACACTCCCGGGCTGCCCCCCACCCACACCTCCACAGCAGAAGGCTGGCTGTCTAAAGTGGGTGAACTCGGCTCTTTCAGATGACGACCAACCACCGTCCATCCTGGAGCCCCCAGGTACAGACTTGGGCTAGTATGGGTGGGGGGCCCTTTGCCTCCCATCTGCACAGAGGTTCCATTGGGTCCATCCTCCCCCACCCTCACCCCAGACCAGGTTCTGTTTGAGAAGTGTGGCAAGAGGGTGCCTCGCCTGGACCAGCACCGCTCCAAGCTGCGTGTGGTTGGGGGCCAGCCTGGGAACTCACCCTGGACAGTCAGCTTGCGCAACCGGTGAGGCACAATAGCCCGTGTCCCCAAGAGGGGCTGAGGCTGGATCCTCTGTTTGTGCAGGAGAAGGTGCAAACCTCTCTCACTTGAGGTCCTAGCCAAGAGATGGCAGGTCTAACCTGTGTGCCAGGACTCACTGTTCCGTGTTAACCCTTATTCCTCCAGGCAGGGCCAGCACTTCTGTGGGGGGTCCCTAGTGAAGGAGCAGTGGGTACTGACTGCCCAGCAGTGCTTTCCCTCCTGGTGAGCCTCCCTTGGGTTTGGGGACCCACCCAGTCCCACCCTCCTGCCTTCATCTGCCCCAAGCGAGCCAACAGGTGAGCCTTGGGGCAGCAGACTAAGACAGGCCTGAGCAGAGCTTCTCTCCCAGCCACATGCCTCTGGTGGGCTACGAGGTCTGGCTGGGTACCATGTTCCAGAACCCACAGCCCACGGAGCCAGGCCTGCAGCGGGTCCCGATAGCCAAAATGGTGTGTGGGCCCCCAGACTCCCAGTTTCTGCTGCTCAAGCTGGAGAGGTGTGTGATAAATCAGAGGGTGTGAGGCGGGGCTGGGCCGTGTGGCCTCAGGCTCTGAGTGCCCTCATTTCTGCTAAAGATCTGTGACCCTGAACCAGCGTGTGGCCCTGATCTGCTTGCCCCCTGAGCAGTATGTGGTGCCTCCAGGGACCAAGTGTGAGATCGCAGGCTGGGGTGAGACCAAAGGTAGGAGCGCAGTGCAGGGGCCCTGACTGCTCCAGGCCAGGAGGCCCAGCCCTGGACCTGCCTAAAGGCCCTCCCTTCTTCCTGTTCCCTCCACTGTAGGTACAGGGAATGACACGGTCCTCAATGTGGCTTTGCTGAATGTCATCTCCAATCAGGAATGTAATGTCAAGTACCGAGGGCGTGTCCAGGAGAGAGAGATGTGCACTAAGAGCCTCTTGGCCCCCGTGGGTGCCTGTGAGGTCAGTGGCAGGAGTCCTGGAGGGGCAGGGTGTGGGAAGCTGAAAATGTACTACTTCGTCCCCAGGGGACTAGTCTCTGGCGTGGCCCAGGCCCCTGACCAGCTCTCCCACCTACCAGGGGGACTACGGAGGCCCACTTGCCTGCTTTACCCATGACTGCTGGGTCCTGGAGGGAATGATAATTCCCAACCGAGTGTGTGCACGGCCCCGCTGGCCAGCCGTCTTCATGCGCGTCTCTGTGTTTGTGGACTGGATTCACAAGGTCATGCGTCTGGGCTAGGCCCGGTCTCAACCCCATGTGCCTCCGGGAGGACAAAGCTTCCTGGCAGACATAAAGCCACCTTCCCCCTCTACTCGCGTGTAAGGTGCTTCTTAATCTCTGCTTCCAAGGGATGAAGTAGCAACTCCTTGCTAGGGCCTGGGGGTGGGGGTCGGGGGGTGGCTTGGGGCCTGTGGACCCTGGGCTGGGTGATCTGACCCCTTGGGCTCTCTCACCCTGCGGTGCTATGGAAGAGCAGGACCTTACAGTCCCCTAACAAAATGCTGGGAGAAGGGCGGTGTAGGGCAGTTTCTGAAAAAGGGGTCGCAGCAGAGGGAGCTAGCCTGGTGGCGTCCCAGTTGGCCGGAACGAGCAGTGGCTGGATTCCTCACTGTCCCCTCCCCTCTCACACTGGAGGTACATGAGTCCTTCTGGCTACCACACCCAGGGGCCTATGGTGTTTGAATCCCAAGGGTGGGGCTGGAATTAGGCACAGCTGGGCACCGAGTACCAGCAGGAACCACACTCCATCCTCATTTATTGCAACCACACAGGCCCCATTTCTTGGCTCACCCATCCACGGAGTCCAGAGCCCAGGAAGCCTCTAGCTGCTCTGCCAGACCCTGGGGCTCTCCAAGAGCCAAGTGTGCCACCTGCCAACCGACTCGTGCAGAGGCAGGGCTTCAGCTGCCCAAGTGCGTGCGCAGCCAGAGCACAGCGTTCATGAAGCTGTCTGACTCCACCTCCACCTCTGACAGTGCGTGGGTGCTTTTGGGGTACAGCAGGAGCCTGCAGGGGTTGGGCAGTAATGTTCGAGGTTGGAGGGTCCTCCCCAGCTCACCTGCCCACCAGCTGCCAGGGACGTCCCACCACACTCACCGAACAGGCACGTTCCGGGCCTTGAGCGCGCGGTAATATTCTATGCCCTGCTTGAAAGGCACCCGCCGGTCCTTTTGGCCCAGCATCAGTAACAGCGGGGTCTTCACCTGGGTGTGCGAGGAGTGATGGTGAGCAGAGATCCAGGCTCGGGATGGACTAGTGGCACACCGGGCCAGGAGGTGGCGCGGAGCAGGGGGGGCGCTGTATACCTGAGAGCTGTACTTGATGGGCGACTTTTGCAGCATCTCAGCCCACATGCTAAGGTCTGGCAGGCAGTCGCTGCTGTAGGGGAAGCCAGCCTCCACCACGCACCTGCAAGAGACTGAGCTGATGCAGCCCCTGGAGCTCTGGGGCCTGGGCGGCCCCATGGGGTATCGGGTGGGCAGGAGAAGGGCATACCCACCAGTCCGGGATGTCAGTGGAGCCCATCATGGAGGCAATGTTGATCACAGGGTTCCGGGCCACACAGGCACTGTACATCTCCGGATACTGACCAATCAGGTGGCAGGAGAGGAAGCCACCGTGGGAACCACCCATAAGGGCCACGCGGCCTTTGTCAAAGTGTTCCTCCTGGAGCACCTGCTCTACTGCAAACTGTAGGGTGAGGCAGAGCACACTGCAGCCAGCTGCCTGCCCAGCTGATGGAGCCACACCCTCCACCCCCTCCTCCAGCCTGCCCAGAAGCTAAAGCCCCAGCCCCTACCTACCTGGACATCCTTCACATCTTGATGGCCCACATTGCCAGGGAGGGACAGGATGCTGTCTTGGCCAAAGCCCGTGGAGCCACGATAGTTCACTGGAGGCCAGAAAGGGAACAGAAAGGGAGGTCAAGCGACATTCCCTGTACCCGGACACCTTTACACACCCTCTGGGAAGTAGGCCTTAGGGCCAGCTGCACACAGACTATCAATGGGCAGGGGCCCACAGAGCTGAGGCTGCTGCCCAGCGTCCATGGCACCCTTTCCAGGGGACCCCCATGTTAGTCCCTCTTACCACCATGCCACGGAGCCAGGGGCTGGCCCAGGCAGTTCCTGGTAGTGGTTACAGAGGCCTGGAGACTAGGGCAGTACCCGTGGTGCTTGTACAAACCAGGCCCACCCCACTGAGCTCTACAGCCCTCCCAGAGCTGTGGGACCTGCTCACTCACCTAGCAACACTGCAAAGCCCATCTTGCAAAGCATGGCTGGGAACAGCATCCAGGCAGCAACAAAGGATGAATGGGGGCCCCCTGCAGACAGCAGGCAGAGGGTGAGAGAGGCAGCTAGGAGATATGGTAGGAGGGCAGGGGCTCTTTGTCCATATGCCTACCGTGGGGCATGACCACCATGGGCAACTGGGTCTTATCTGGAGGGTTGCTGGGCTGCAGGAGGATCACTTCAAAGTCGAGGCCAGCTGTGGAGAGAGGGCAGCAGTCAGAAGAGCCAGTGCTACTGCCCAGGGGCTGCCCCAGCCAGGACCTCTGCTGTAGCTGCAGGTCCGGGCTGGCCCCTAGAACAGAGACCTGGCCAAGGGGGCCCACACAGCAACACACGGGCCCCAGCGTGCTCACACTCCTGCCCTAGTCAGGGAACCCCACTTTGCAAGGACAGCATTCTGGGTGAGGTGTGGCCACAGGCCTTATACGGGGCCTGTTTTCTTTGGGCCTCGGTGCCCCCACAGAGGACTTGGCCTGGGGATTCCAAGCTCTGACCCCCAGAGCAGGCGGCCAGATGTCTGGACACTGTACTCCCCAGGACCATCCATAAGAGGAAGAAAAACACCTCTTGGAGGTGACCCCGAGACACCCTTCAGTGTGAGGCGGGAGGCAGGGGAGGGGACCGCAACGCTGTGTGCTGGGGAACCTGGAGAAGGCGTCACTTGCCCCTGGCCCAGCTTACCGTACTGCACATTCTCTTGCTCTGGGGGTGGCTGTAGCACCCGGATGCCCCAGGAGATGTCGGAAATGGGCTCGGCCTCCTCCAGGGACACCCATACCACGGACTGTTCCTTCCCTGCAGGAGGCAGGAACCCAACTTTCTGCCAAGGGGAAAGAGGGTGTCATAGGGGCCTGGCTGCCTCCCTGCCCTTTCACCTCTGCCCAGAGTGGGAGGCGGGCAGCTTTCACAATGCTGGGCCTTCTACCCCTCCAGGGGGTGTGGCACGGACCTCCACTGTGTGCTGTTGTACAAAGGTACTCACCCCCACTCAGTGTGTAGGCTCTGCTCTCTCCCTATACCCTGTTAGGCCAAAAGACTGGGTACTTCCCCAGACCCCCTGTTCTGTACAGAGCAGACCTTGGCCTGGTACTTTCTTCCCATGGGTGCCGGATCCCCATGGACCATGCTGAGTTAGGCTCACATTTGGCTTCTCACATGCTGACTGACCAGACTCCAGGGCCAGTTCTCCGTCCTGGGGGGCCCTGCCTGCACAGAATCCCTGCCTCCTGGCCTGGTGACCCCCAACACTCACCAGGCTCGGGGGCAGGCTGGGCGTGGAGAATTGTGCCACCATGAGGTCCCGGTCAATTGTGAGCAGCTTCCAGCTCCCACCTGACCCCCCTGGAGAAGGCAGAAGTCACTAAGCATGTGGCAGGGGCCACGACCCTTCCCACCCACTACCTGCAGAGCCAGAGTCCCCGGCTGGGGGCGCCCTGAGCAGCAAAGGGATGCTCACAAAGGGACCATCACAACACCCAGGTGTATACCGCCCTGGGAGAGCCTCCTGCCTGGTCCACTGTTAATCCAGCAGACACTAGCTGTGCCCGGGGACTGCCAGATCTGGGGACACACCAGACCACCACGGCACAGCCATCACCACCGGATAACTGCAGCCTGCAGAGGTGGCAGTTAGGACCAGGGGACAGGCGGTGGGGTGAGCGGTGCTAATTCAGGGCAGTGGGGTCCAAGGAGGCCCCTAAGCAGGACCTATGAGGCAAGGTGTGGTTTGGGAACGACACACGACACTTTGGTAGCTTTGAGGGGGGTGAGCACAGTCAGGGCTGGAGGAGGGCTCAAATGACACCTGAGGGCAGCGTCGCCAGGCCCGGGTAAGAGGAAGGAGAGGGAGGTGACACAGGGCTCTCCTGGGCCCGGGGGCAGAGCCGTCTGTGCCTGCGGTCTGGGAGGGGTGGGGTGACAGGCAGGTCTTGGCAAGAGGGGGTTCGCAGGTTTGAGGAGCAGGGATGGGGGCCACGCTGAGGCCGGGCCAGGACAAATGGAGCCGAGGGGAGCCGGGGAGGCAGGCTATCGGCTATGGGCTGGGTACAGGTCCTGCACGGGCAGGGTCCCTGTGACACTGTCAGTAAAGGCTGAGGGACAGTCAGTGGTACAGTGGCTGAGAGGGCCGCTGCGGCCCCACAAGCTCAAGCCGCAGTCCCACCCCTGGCCTGGCTGGTCCACTAGGCAGCCCCACTCACCAGCCGTCAGGGAGGTCACGCTGCCCACCTGGGTGTCCACAGCAAACAGGTCCTGAAGCAGAATGGAGGCATGTGGCAGCAGAGCCAAGAGCCCTGTGCGTCCCGCCCCACCTCCTCTCTCTCCTCTTAGGGACCCCTGGGCCAGGCCACAGCTGTGAGCACCTAGGACGATGGCTACTCAGTACAATAGGGAGTGGCCTGAGGGCCTGGGTTCAAATCCTAGCGCCGAGTGACCCCGGGCAAGATAAGGAATGTCTTTGAGCCCCTTTGAGCCAGAATGAGGACATGATATCACACCAAAAAGGAGCCTGGCACACTGTAGGTGTCCCCACCCGCTCCCTGAGAGAAGGCCTCTGGCCAACCTCAGCCACTCCCCATACAGTAGTTAGGAGCCCACCCAGTGCCAGCCCCCTTGTCCCAAGCTAGAAATGCCCGGGGGAGGGGAAAAAGGCCAAGGGATCTGTTGTGGATACTACAGGATACCATGACCAAGGGTGGCACCTGAGACCACCAGGGAAGCCAGACCCCCTCAAGGAAAAGTGAATCCAGGACAGCGGCAGGCAGGGCCTTATAGGGCCGGTGAGACCTTGTTGCTGGGTATTCTACCCAGAGGTGTGCATGTGCTGCGCTACCCTGGGCCCAGGGCCTCGGGGGGTGGTCACCGGCTGCCTCTCAACACAGTCAGGGCCCCTCACCTGCCGGCTGCGCTGAGCAGAGTCGAAAACCACTCTCTGGCTGTCAGCTGACCAGCATCCCAGAGGCAGAAGGCTGCAGTAGATCCCAGAAAAGTTCTCTGCAAAGACAGGAGGGCTAGGGACCATGTCCAGGCGTGGAAGTATGGGGGTCAAGGCACTGCCCGGACACAGGGGTGCATACCCCAGGCAACGAGGAGCTGCCCAAAGAAGGGGCAGAGGAACAGGGGCCTCTGAAGGCCCAGGAGAGGCAGCGCTCAGGGGCTCCTGGGAGAGTCCAAGGGCACTCGGAGGAAGTGCTCTGGCTTTCCTGCGAGCTGCCTCTGCTGGCACCAGGTGCACTGGGTCTGCCTGCCCGCCACAGTGCTCTGCACAGGGCCTGGCCACGGGGGCTGAGTGAATCCTGCTCTTCCTCCTCGTCACTCATTTCGCCCTCCCTGCACCCCTGCACAGAAGGCAGGGATGACCACCCGCCACACGGATGGACACATGGAAGCTAAGGGAGGCCAAGGCACTGTTAACAAGGGGCAGGGCTGGGTTCAGACCGGGCCCCCACTGCTGCATCCCTGCAGCCCAAAGGGAAGAGAAAGAGACCACCCCTTGTCTGCTAGACTCTGGACCTGCCCAGGCAGCCTGAGAAAAGAGACTCTCCCCTCTCACATCCTTGGGATGGTCCAGGGCCCCAAGCAGAGTGGTGAGCACAGACTGTGACTGGGGCCACCTTCCAGACAACCTGCTGATTCGGGGCTTGGATGGCACTGATGCAGGGTGGGGGTTGGGAGAGGGATAAAGCAACACCCTCAGGCTCAGAGCCTCTCAGATAGGACATTCCAACCCAGTGCAGGTTCTGAGGCCCCGGAAGGAGCTGCAGCATGGGAACGAAACCATAAACCCTAGGCCAGCTTGGGATGCTCAGATCTCTGTGTGGGGCTGGCTGACTCCCTCTAGCAGAGCCCTTCCCTGTGGCGATGGCCCCGCTCCCCGTGGAGACTGCACACGGGCTGGCCCACAGGGAGGGAGGCAGACCGCAGAAGGAATGCAGGAGGAAGAGCCGAGGCACTGGCCCTGCACAGGGAGAGCAGGTGGCAGGGAAAGATCCGCAGGCTCCACTGACCCCCCACCACACGCCCCTCACCTCCCAGCTGCCGAGGCACGACGTCCACCGCCACCGAGGTGACCTTGGTATACCAGTCGTACTGCAAGAGAGCACAGTGCTCAGGCCCACCGGAGACTGGCAGCGGCCCAGGATGCAAAGTTCAGTACCAGTCCTCTTCTCCGGGCAGCATCAGGGAAGGGAGGCGGTACCTGCGGTGAGCCTAATGTCCCTCCTTTCTGGTGACCTGGGCTGAATGTCTGGAAGGGCCTCTAACCCTCACTAGGGGCCCAGAGCTCTTCTTGGGCGAGGACCCCATGCCTGAGATTCTGTAACTGCTCACACTGCCCCAGCCCCTTGCAGAGCCTGCCATGGGCAACAGAGAATGCTCTCCAGGCGGGAAGTCTCAACAGTGCAAAGCCCCCCACACCAGCAGACCCTCAGCCTCCAGGCCCTGCCCTGACAGGACAGGCAGAACTCATGGCGTCTCTGCACCCAGGACAGGAGGTCCCCTGAGGGGCCCGTGGGGAGACAAGGGTGAACCTCAGCTCTCAGCCACATCCCCTCCTCTTGCGCGCCTCCCCCCACCCACCTCCAGCTCACCAGGCACAGTTGGCTACACTGATGATGGGGGTTGAGAGACGGGTACCGCAGGTAGACGATGCGACACTGGTCTGGACTCAGCCGGGGCGATGAGACAGCCAGAGAGTCATCCGACAGGAGCTCTGGACCGGACGGGAACATGAGCACCATGCAGGCTGGCAGGGCTAGCACATGTCAGCAAAGCACAGGTGGGCGCCAGCACTTACCACACTTCCCCTCGATGAGATCCACATAGTACAGAGCAGACCTGGAACCACCAGAAGACACTCAGCTTCAAGGCCAGCCTGAGCTACCAGGCCCCTGCCTTGTCCCCCTTCCTCACCTGCGATTGGTGCAGAAGCGGACGCCTAGCCGGAAGGGCTCATGCCACCAGCCCACAAACACCACACCTGTGTCTCCAGGAGCCCAGAACGCCTGCAAACAAGACCACAGGGCAGGTGTGAGCAGGGGGCAGTGGCTCAGGCAGGGCCCCTAGACTCCAGGACTATGTGGGCAGAGTCAGTGCTAACCTGTCCAGGGGAAACATTCTCTGGGACCCCCTCAAGCACAGAGATGTTGCTGCTCTCGATGTCCAGCACACAGAGCACCGGGGTACTTTTGGAAGCCATGTTTTCTCCCCAGTCTTCATAAAACACAAACTGGTCCCCCTGAGAAGACAAGACACTTGATGCCCAGCTTGTCTTGTGAGAGCCCGCCCCGCCTGCTAGAAGCCAGTGTCTCCCCAGTTCTGACAGGTGCGGCGTGGGCAGGGAGCACCGAGCCTCAGGGCTGCCCTGCAGGGCCTTCGTGGATGGGCAGCGGCCCGGAGCACCTTGATGGCCTCGTCTGGCTTCTTCGGCCTAGCCATCTCATCATCACTGCCACTGATGTCCAAGGCTTTGGTCTGAAAGAAGGACTCGGCCTTGGGGCGCTTCTTCTCTGCCACGTACAACAAGTGTGTCTCCGAGTGTGACCAGCACAGGCAGCCAAAGCAGTCTGGGTGAGGGAGGGCCAATCAGGGGGAGCCCTGGGCTACAGGCTGCCCCTTCTGTCCACCCTGCCTGCTCACCAGCCAGCTGCCTCACCATCCTCATACACAGGCCCATGTTTCTCCAGCGCTGACAGGTTGAAGCTCTTGAGCTTCCGGTTCTTCTCCCAGACCTGAGGACATCTGGGCATCAGGCTGGCTGCCCCCCCGACAGAGCCTTATGTGTAGACTGAACCCCAGTAGCCCGCCACCTGGTCCCCTGCAGACACACCTCCAGGAACTGCTTCTCCTCGCCCGGGCCTGCACTTGCAGCCTTGCGCAGCACGGCCTTCATGGCGCCTGAAGGGGACTCTCTGCTCAGCAGTCTGAGGAGGACACAGCACAGCAGGTCAGGATCGTCTCCTACCCAGCGACAGCCCCATCCTTGCACAGCCCCATCCTGTCCCCTAGACTTTGGCCCTGCACCCACATCTGCAGCCCTTCTAGCCCCACCTGGCAGCTGACCTTGCTTCTCCTCCCTGGGGCACAGCTCTACTCTCCCCAGCCTCCCCGAGCCTCCCATGGGCTCTAACTCCAGGCCTAAGTCTAGGGCAAACCTCCAGTGCCTATCAGGCCATGTCACCAGGGGCTGCATGAGCTTCCATGGGGCCGCGGCCTGGCTCCCTGCTTCCCCTCGGAGCCCTACCCATGCACGGTGGGCATTCATAAACGCCTTGCTGTGGCCTTGCCCACAAACTTCTTCCCTCACACTTACTCCCCCCGCGTCTCCACACTGTTGCCCGCAGGCCCTGCGAACACCACGGAGTCCCCATCATGGAACACCAGGTATTGGCGGCAGAATCGGATGTTTTCCATGCGTTCCAGGTCCCTCTGGGTCCACTCTGTGAGGAGAGGCAGCAGCCTGCTCAACCCGACCAGTCCTTGCACAGCCTCCCGGGAACCTGCACCCCAGAAAGGCCCAGCCTGCCTCCCTCAACCTGTCTCCAGGTATTCTGGGGGCCAGACGGACAACACTAAGCCACAGCCCAAGTCCAGGCCTCCAGAGCCCGAGCTGAGGACGGCCTCTCGGAGAGGAACCGCTACCGTTCCCCGCACCTACCCAGAACTCTGAGGGCGCCCTCGCACGGTTGAGACAGGGTGACTGGAATGTGCCCCACAAGGCCCACACCCTCAGCTCACGCACTCAAGGGCACCGTCCCATAACGGCCGAACCGGCCCCCAGCTGTGTTCACGGGCCTCTGCGGGGCGTACCCTTCCACCCCGCTCCCTCCGAGTCCCGTCTTCCTCCACGCACACGTGTGCACTGTCAAGCAGGCCCCCTCCTCTCCGGCCGGGTGGACCCGCCACCCGATTCCCCTTCATACACACACCAGTGTGCACCGTCCGGTAGCGGCCCCCGTACTGCGTGGTGACCTCCGGGCCCAGGCAGGCGGCGCTCAGCGAGGGCTGGCGGCTAAGGCCCCGGTACAGCGCCGCCGCCTCCTCGGGCTCGCTCAGCAGCACCTGCGCGGGGGACACACCAGGGTCAGGCCCGGCCCGGGCTGCAAGGACCACGGGAACCGCGGGCCGAGCCCTCACCTGCCGCTCCATGGTCGCTGTCGGCCGCCGGGGCGGGGCGCGGCGTGCTGGCGCCCGGAAGTGAGGCTTCGGGGGGCGGAGCCCGGAGCAGCCCCCTGAAATCCGCGCGGCCTGGCCTCGGGGCGGGAGGGGAGGGACCTCCGCCAAATGGGCGGGGACCCTTAGCGGAGGGGTGTGGCCTCAGCGGTAAGGTGCGGGGCTCCCGGGGAAGAAGACGCGGTAGCTTTGGGCCCCGGGGGAGTCCTGCAGGGGAGGGCAGGGACTTTGAGGAGAGGCGCAGGTCTTTTAGGGGCGCATTAGGCTGGTGAGAGGCGGCGCGGGGGCCAAGCCGCAGGCCCGTTCCGGGAGGGGGAGGAGTGGGATCTGCGAGGACAGTGGGTAGCACTTTGGAAACGGAATACAGGGGAGGGTCTTCGGGCTGGGGCGAGGCCGGTGAGTGACGACAGGGCCCAAGTGAGAAGGCGATGAGGCCTGAGTCCGCACCTGACCGGAGCAGAAGAAGCTGCGCGGGCTCGGGTGGGCCCTAAGCAGCGAGAGGGGCGGGGCTGAGCCGAGCCGGTGAGGGTCTGAAGCGAGGAATGGCGCGGAGGAGGGGCGCGGCCTGGAGAGGCGGGGTGCGAGCCGGAGCCGGCCCTATCAGGAGTCTCCCGCTGCTCTGGGGCTCGCTGTCGGGTTCCTCCTGGTTCAATACGGGGCAGACCTTCACCGGCAGGTGCCAGGCCCTGACTTAGGTGGGGTTAACAGGCAGATGGAAAGGACTGTGATCTCCTGCCGGGGAGCGCGCAGAGCGCTGGGGTGCGGGGCAAAGGGCGGGTTGCTGAGCTCTCAGGGTGTTGCCTGGGGTTATCAGCTACCAGGCCAACCCCAAGAGCTATCTGTCCTTGTCGCTCTCACCCACCCTGCTCAGTGGCACCTTGCTGGAGATCCTGAGCTGGAGGACTTCCGCCTGCCTCCCCAGGCCTCAGCCCAAGACTTTGGGTACAGAGGGCCTGGTGGGGTCCGGGTCCACCCAGGACCAGGGATCTAGCTTCCTGTTGAAAGAAGAACCTGGGCAGGCAGGCTCCTTCAGCACAGTGGCACAGGACCGAGTGGGATATGATGACAAGGGAGGGCAGTAGAGGCTGCACTAGCATGTATGGCCCCCTTCTCCATACACCCTGAGACTGCCTGGTCTTCCATACCTCAGGGCCCTGGCTCCCAGTGCCCCGCCTGGCCTTTGACTGAGGCCCCACTTGCCTGGCCAGCAGCTTCCCTTTCCCCATCAACCATATTGGACTAGTTCAGTAAAAACAGTCCTCACTTTGTGAGTACCCAGGGAACAGGAAGAGTGGCCCATACATCCGATCTGGGGGGAAAGGTTGGAAACTGGGATGTTCATCACTGTTGTTTATAATAGGAAAGCTAGGGATGTGGTGCCTGCCCTTCAGGGCACGTGCAGTATTCTGGCTGTCAATTCCTGGTGCAGCTCTCTGGAGGCTGGGCATTGGAAGACGGCCACCTGCATGCCTGGGATGAACATGTAGAAATAAATGGGCAGTACTGCACCTTCTAACTTCTGTTTAAAATGAAAAAGAATAGAAAAACACAAGCAGGAAAGACATGTATCAAGATACTAACTCTGGGGGGAAGGCCAGAGGCAAGGCTGACCCTCTTTTTGCTTACCTGTGTTTTAAAAATTATCTAGCAAACTCTGGGTTACTTTATTTTTAAAAAAATTTTATTTATTTGTTTTTAGAGAGAGAGGAAGGAGAGCGGGAGAAAAACATCACTGTGCAAGAGATACATTGATCAGTTGCCTCTCACGCCCCCAACTGGGGACCCGGCCCGCAACGCAGGCATGTGCCCTGATTTTGCAGGCTGGCACTCTATTCACTGAGCCACAACAGCCAGGGCTCAACTCTGGGTTACTTTAGAAAGGAGGTTATCCCATCCTTCCTGGTCGGACTGAGGTCTGGCAGCCCCTGAGTATAGGGGTTGTATTCAACACAGCAAGGCAGACAGGTGTAGGGTTTGTTGGCAGCACCAGGGGGCAGCACCTGCTCGCCTGTTTCCCAGCCAGGCACCAGAACTCCGCAGCGCCCGACCCTCCCGGGCCAAGGAGGCACTACGCCTCAAAAGTTTGGACAGTGACCTAACGCTCCCTCCACGGACAAGCTAGGGACCTTTCCTGGGGCGCCTCTGTGGGGGCCCCTTGTCTTTGGACAGCTCCGTGAGGACCGGGGCCCTGGCTTTGCCCACGCGTCTGCAACTTTGCCTTTTCACTCTTTTCTCCCTTTGTCAACAGACTGGATTGTCACAAGTTTGGGGATTGTCCCTCTGGCTGAGCCTTCCCATTTCAGAAACCATCCCGGAGACAGTCTGTAGGTTGTTTATATCAAGTCCTTTTATTCTGGTACCACAGAATTGCCTTGTCACAATACAGGGGGAGGGACGCTGGAGTACCACGAGTTCTCACGGAGCACAGGAGGACGGCACACGTTTCACAAGGTCATGTGGAGGACTCGGGTCATTGCACTTACAACTGTAAACTTGTTTGTTTGACTTTTGTACAGCACTCTCCCCCCTCAAGTAAAGAAGGAGAGAAGGAAAGGGGGGGAGGGAAGAAGTGAGGGGAGAGCAAAAACAAGACATGGAAGCCAGCAGAGGAAAGGCGCCGGGTGGCCCCCCTCCAGGGCACTGCCCCTGGAGAGAGGAGCTGATTGGATCCCAGAGGCTGAAGGAAGCGGACACGCACACAGACCCACTCACACACTTGTTCACATGCATACACAATATGTCACGACTTCCATGGCTCTCCAGGGCCATGGCAGCAGGGCTGCAGGTACCCAGGGAGACAGAGGTGACATCTCTGAGGAGTTTCAGTTGATCAGGCCTGTCACTCTGACCCTGTCGGAGTCCACGATGACAAGTATTTACAAAATGGGGGGAGGAGGGCACAAGGGCAGGCAGCCCACAGGCCGGGACCGTGCTATGCTGGCAGAGGGCCTGCCTGGCAAACTCCCCGCAGGCCCCCGAAGACAGGTCACAGTTGCTGTCACTGCTGCCTCAGCATAGCCCCCGAGACCACACTCCTCCCAAGGACTAAGCAGATGGTGGGGACGGGGTGGTGTCACTGTGAAGTGAGTATATTGGGCCTTGATGTGGGCAGAGAGGCAATGCCCTTGCTCAGGACACTGAGAGAGCAGGTAAGGAAAAGGCCTGATCTGCACCCCAGAGACCCCTTGCCTATTGGAGATGAGCCTGATGCTCCCCATTGCCCACAGCACTGAACGCTGGTCCCTTAGCCTCTGGCTGCAGTGCCCCCAAGCCACAGCTGCATCCACACAAGGGCCAGGACACCCTTGGCCCAGAGGTCTGCTCCAACCGCCTTCACAAGGAGTGTTGGGTTCAGATGTATCCTTTGGGTTCGCTGGGAGGTGGGGAGTGACGCATGTCAGAAATTTCAAACCCAGAGGGACATTTGCTGAGAAGTGAGTATTTTAGAGCCTGGGGCTAGGGCCAATGGAGGCTGACCTACGGTCACCTCCCTGTCTTCCCTGCTCCGTGTCCCATCCCCTGGCTTTCAGTGGGAAGGATTACTGTCTTGGGACCCTACGTATCCAGCTGCTGGACACCTCCCCACACAGACCTGGCCCTAGGTGGTCAAGGGTAGTGAATGGTGCCCTCCCTCTGCCCTTGCTTGGATAGCCTCACATAGCCCAGGCCTGAGGCAGGTGTCCCCAAATCCTGGAGGACCAGGGTCTCAGGCCCAACACAGGTTGACAGACTCCTGTCTCACTCAAAGCTGCCAGGGGTGTGCCAGGGTCCCTCTCTGAAGGGCTGTGTAGACCTTACAGGAAAGCAAGAAAATGAGGCCCCTGAGAAATGCACGGTGCAAACCAGAGCACTGTGGAGGAAGGCCAGGCCTTGGGTCAGGCAGTGCTGCTTCCTGCACTTCCGGCTCAGTCGTAGAGAAGCTGCTGAGCAGCAGGATACTGGGGCTTCAGAGGTGGGGGTGGGCAGGGAGTTTCGATCCTGGGGACAGAGGCAAAGGGAGCCACAACAGGACTTTCTCTACATTTCACTATTGAGAAGCCTCCCAAGAAATTCAGCTTGAAGCCACTGTCTATGTGAACACCTGCTCTGGTCCAGGATGACATTTTAGCTGTCCTCACCACAAGTGCCCGATGTCTAGTTCTCCCTGAGCACCCTTTGACCCCCAGGAGCCGTCTCTTGGCTCACAGACTTTCCAGCCTCCCAGCCACAGAGCAGAGGCATGTAGCACACAGTCAGGAGCTGCGGGCCCTAGGGCACAACATGGCCCTGCCCTTGGCAGCCTGTCTGGCCACAGACAAGGCCCGGCTCCACCCTCAAGCAGTGTGCTGCTGCCTTGGGACAGCCAGGTGCCTCTGGCCCAAGGCTGGGGTAAGAGGGGGAGCGATTTACAGATGAAAACCTTCAGAATGTCACAGCAAACCTGAACATTCACACACACACATCCTGTGCAGGCCTCACCAGCACATCCACTCCAGAGACTCCTTGCCACCTGCCATCTCGGTCAGAGAAACCTGCAGGGCATGTGGGGCCTCGCACTGCCTGCCGCAGCCTGGCATACTCAGGCGACAATCCCAGCAGGTCCTCACTAGCTCGTGCAGAAGTCAGCTAGAAGCGCTCCTGAAGGAGAGGTTTTGAGGCAAAAAGAACTCCAAGCAAGAGGGTCGAGCATTTAAAATGGATGAAATCGTGCAAAGAGGCTGCGAGCTGTGCATGCTCCACTGCGGGACAGGCGGCGACTCGCCTGGCATCGGCAAGTCCTGCCACAGGTCAAACATGCCACAGACTGAGAGTTTCACACACACGATGGGAGCGGGGTGGGCTGGGGTAGGGGGGTTGATATGAGCATATCTATCCGGTTTCTCAATTGCACGTTTGCAATGAACGCCTTATACATAACATGGAATTTATTAAATATGAACAGTTGTCTTTGAGGGTTTATATTTCATTGCATAGAACGTTAGAGATGAGACTTGTGGCTGTGCCCAAGGTCAAAGGAAGTCCCAAAGGGAAGGGCCTCGGGGAGGAACGCCACCCAGTCCACCAGGTGGAGGGATGGCACCACACTCCCCAGCACAGGGCTCTGGGTCCTGCCCTCGGCTGGCAGAAGCCCTGGCCCCTCCGCTCTGAGCGCTCCCACTGCCGATGGCTTAAGAAGGACCTGCAACTGCACGGTGAACAGAGGTGGGCTGAGGGGCCGCCCTGGGGTTGTGCTCTTGGTGGCCCGCTGCCCACTATTGCTTCTAAGTCAACATTCGTCCTGTTCTGAGCAGGGGCAGAGCAGAGAGGAAACCAAACCATCAGTCACAAGGAGGGTGGGGTGGGGAGGAGAGTTGAGGAGAGACGGGGGAGAAGGAGAAACGAAAGAAAAATGTTTATGAGGTATACACGTAAATCGAACTGAAATGATTAAGGCTGTTCTTGAAATCAAAAGAAACCCCCAGGTGTATGAAGGAGGAGCCGGCCGGTCGAGACAAGGGTGGTGCCACTAGGATGCTCAGGGTGGCTCGGGGGATGGCTTTGAGAGGGTGGCCAGCGTGCTAGCGTGTCGCCACCCATGGGCTGGGAGAAGTCTCCGCCAGGGCCCACGCTGCTTTTCGGTGCTATGGCCTCTTAATTTAGCAATGAGACAGTGTTAGGTCCTAATGTTTGTAAAGTTCTCCCAACCCCACACTAGCCACACGGAAGTCTGCTCCCATGTCACCCAGAGGACAAGGCGACGAGGCAGAACCCTGTGGCCACAGAGGGATCCGGGCCAGCTGGAATGTGAAGAAAACGGAGCCCGGGGCCCCCAGCCCTCAGTCAAAGCCCGTCTCCAAGGCTGTGGAAAAACTTCTGGCATCGTGGAGGGAGGGCAGCGTCCGTCAGAAACAGGCAGCGGGTGCCTGAACTCTGTGTATAACGCTCTGCAGGCCTGGCTGGCCAGGCCACAGAAGGCGGCTGTGGGAAGGGCAGCGACTGAGCAGCGGCAGGGTTTCCAGCGAGAGCCCCTCCCTCCCAGCCACAGCTGTGCCTTGAAGGTGGCACCCTGAGGAGAGCAGGGTCTCTGGAAAGACAATCAAAGGTCCCCCGGGCCAGTGGTCCCACTTGTCCAGCAGATGCATCACCCAGGCAGCTGCTGCTAGAAAACATCCTGCCTCAACTGAGGCCGCCTGCCACGTCCCACCTGGTGAGTCTGTGGGCCAAGCGTTCGCCAGGTTGTAGATGCTTGGAGGAGAGAAGAGGGGAGGTGGGAAGGGAGGGAGGGAGGGAGGGAGGGAAGGAAGGAAGGAAGGAAGGAAGAAGGATTTTGTCAGGAGCCATGGACAGCTGATTGCCACCCCACACCCCTCTCAGCTGCCTGCCACACACTGAGGGCTTCTTCTTCCCCCTCAGGATCCCATCCACTGAGGCTTGGGGAGATGGGTGCTTGGCAGTTTTGAGGTCACAAAGAGAAGGACAGGAAGAAAAGAAGAATCAGGTGGGCCAGGGAGGGACATCTCTTTAACATAGTACAAACTGATTTTTGCCCTGCTTAAGAGTGAGGGATGTGGGATTGGGCTTACAATGGCAAGCGTCTCCCAAGCCACTTGTGAAATTGCTGAGAAAGACACCAGGACACAGGCGCTCACAGAAGAGCTGCACGTGTGGCCCGGTTGGGAGCCAGACGCCAGAACTGAAGGGAGACTCCTTGAACTACAAAGTGAGTGGTCTCAGCGACCCACCCCCATCATGTGGCCAGACACAGAACAAAGCTATGCCCGTGGTTCCTTGCCCTTCCTGGCCCTGAACCCAGGTGGGTACTGCCATGAACCTGGCCATGGGCTGTCCCTCCCCTCAGCACAACTTCTGGTTTCCCATCTGTTCCAGGGCAACTCTGGGGAGATATCCGGCTGAGCAGGAGAGTGACGGGGAGCCAGTGTTTGGGGGTACAGGCAGGAAGAGCACTGGGGGCGCTGTATGGGGCTACTGCAATCAGAATCAGTTCGGGCTCTTGACTTGGGCTCCAAAGCCCACCCCAGCTGGCTTCTGCCCTCTCAGACCTCACCCCTGACCTTCTCCCCCCTCCACTGTGGCTCTGGCTGTGCTGGCTGTTTGTCCCTGAAGCCCACCTGCGGCACCCACTGGCAGGGCCTCCGTGGGTGCTGCTCCCTCAGCTGGCACCCCTGCAGTAGCCTCCTCTCCTGGAGTCTCACGACGCCCTGACCATTTTCTCTAGAGCAGACCTCTCTGTCCCAGAACCCTACTTCACAGGTTTCAAAGCACTTATCACCTTCAGAAATTACCTTTTTGATCTAATTTTTATTTTTTAACTTATTTATTCTTTGTCCCACTCAATGGACTGTCAGCTTCGGAGGGCAGGGACTTGGTTTTGTTCCTTGCTGTATCCCCAGTGCCTGGAACAGGGCCCGGCCCCGCCTCAGGGCTTGACTGTTTATGGAAGAAATGAGTAAGTGGACGGAACACTGGACCCTTCCAGTCCCCCCACTGTTTCTCCAGAGACAAGCAGCCCCTTCAACACTACCCCCAGCTCTGTCCCCCCAGCAGGCCTGGCTGCAGGGCCTCCCTCTGACTTGCTTGCTGGGCCCCTGGCCCTGCCACTCACCCCTGCCCACCACGAGAAGCACCCAAAACTCTGTCCTCTGAACCTGAGAGGTGGTGAAGGACAGAGGGGGAGGCCTCAGGGGTCTGGAGTGTTAGGTGCAGGCCCTGGCTGTGCACAGAGCAGCACCAATAGCCAGGCCACCCTCCCTGACATCCTGATGACACACCTCCTCCTGCCCCACAGAGGCAGGGCCAAGGCCAGAGAAGGCTCCAGTAGGAAGCTGCTCATCCTGCCTTGGGTACAGCAGCCCAGACAGAGCCAGGGCTCCCAGCCTGCGGCCGGCCCTTCCACTTTCTCCCTGGCTGACCTGGTCTGGGGCTGAGCCTACCTGTCCTGGTGACCTTCCTCTCCTCTCTGTCCTTTTCCTGTCTGCCTCTCTACTCATTCTGTTCTTCCTTCTTGTGGGTCACGAGCTCAGCCTGTGAAGCCAACAGTGTCTTGACCTCATGCCCAGTGGTCTCCGTCACAGCTGAAGGAAGCCCAACAGGACCCTCCTAGTCCGTACTAGTAGGAACGGGGTGGCCCTTCACCCCTTCCTCTGCCCCACCCCACCCCGGTTGGGACACTCACTGTTATACGCAGAGTCCAGAGCTGCGCCCAGGCCTCTGACTCCAGAGATTTTTCCACAGCAATGATATCATCTGCCTTCATCTCTTCGAGAGCCTATGGAACACATACACAGGAGGGTTGGGAGGAACTGCATCTAGCCCCCCAACCTAGTGCCAGCTCAGAGCGGTGGGAGCCCCGTGCGGGAAGGGAGTGGGGACCTTGGCTCCCCTTTGCTGGGGACCTCGACTGGGTTGGCCCTGTGGTGAAGCCTCTACGCACAGGGCCCTCCATCTCCTCCTGCTTCCGCCACACACACAGGAGGGAACATGACAGCTCTGGCCACATCACCTGTGGCTGGAGCCCAGACTCCCCCCAAAGGACCCCTCAGGACTAAGAGCACCCACAAGAGCCCCTCAGGCCTTTCCTGGGGGAGGCTGGGGACAGGCAACTCATACTCACCCTTCGTGGCACGGTCACCAGAATGAGGAGAATTTTTTGCCAAAAGCAGAGACAGCTACGACACAGAAAAAGGAGAGCGGCATTAGGACACTGAACCAGACGCCCTCTTCGTCAGAGTCACGTGGCCCCGTAAGGCCGAGCACAGCCCCAGAACCACCAGGCTGGCCTGGGCCCGAGTGACTGAGCCTGAAGTCACTCCCCAGACCCAGTCTCTGCCACAGCAGGGCCCTGGGGTGGCCGCCCACCCGGGGACCTAGCCGTAGGCGGGGCTCACCTTCTGTTAGTTTGCCGGCCTGTTCTGCTGCCCCACCAGGGAGGATCTTGGAGAACACACTCTCCCCTTCAGCGCCCGGCTGGCCGGCAGGAGCCCCTGGGGTCCCCCCGGGCCTGGCTCCAGCTTTCATGCCTGGGGGGGAGAGAAATCACTCTCAGGAGCCAAGCCTGACCTGGCTTTCCAGGCTCTGAGTGGGAGAACAGCCATGAGGGCATCTGAACACAAGTACCCGGTGAGGGGGCAGGGCCAGGAGGAGAGCAGAGGAATGAAAAGAGGAAGGTAAGACTAGGAAATAAAGGAGTGGGAAGAAACAGAAGGAAGGAAGTTGAAGGAGGGAAAAAGGAGAAAGGGAGAGAAAGCAAGAGGGAAGGAAGGAAGGAGAGAGCATGAAGTGATGGTCTGGTCCCTTCCGGCTGCCCTGCTGAGGGCTGCCTGGGCCCTAAGACCCCAGCGCTGCAGACCCCACTGCGCATTCTAGCGCCAGTCATTCTGCTGGGAGGCCTACAGCCCCCTGGGCACCTTCCTGGGGGCGGTGAGGGCATGCAGGGCAGGGGAGCTCGGCCCACCTGAGTGGGGAGAGAGCAGCCCTGGTTCTCTGGGTCACAGTCTGACCAGTCAAGGGCACCAAAGGGGAGGCTCACCTGTAGGTCCAGGTCCTGGTGGTGGCTGAGCCTGAGGAGCCCTCCCCTGCTGGGGCGCTTTGACTGCCCCTTTAGAGCCATTTGTCTGCTCTGCCCGTGGCTGCAACACAGAACCCCTAGTTGAGAGACAGCCCGTTGACTCTGCCCACGCCCAGCCTGGAACCAAAGGGACGTGCAAGCTGCAGCATCCTCCCTGGGTGGCATCCGTGCCCTGGAACCCTACGTACCTGTCCTGCTGGCTGGGGGCCTGTGGCTGTCGTGGGGCCTGGCTGAGGCTTCCCTGCTGGCTGGCTTGCAGCAGGGGCCGGGCCCCGGGCAGTTGGCTGGCCCTGCTGCTGTAGCCGAGCCTGTGACGGCGTCTGCTGGGTGGGCTGTAGCCCGTGACCTTGCTGCTGCTGCTGCTGCTGCTGCTGCTGCTGCTGCTGCTGCGTCTGTGGCTGGCGCGATGCTGTTGCTGAGGGTGTCTGCCTGGATGGTGGTGGCTGAGACTGCTGTGGCCCTGGAGGTGCCTGCCGACCCTGCGGCTGCGGCTGCGGCTGTGGCTGGGATTCTGGCTTTGGCTGCAGTGCGGCAGGCCCCGAGTGGGCCTGCCGGGAGCCCTTCTTGCTGTCAGAGGCATGATGGTATGATGACGGAACGCGGGATGGCTGTGAGTATTCAGCCGAGCTGGGGTACCCAGGCTGACCCTTCTTCTGCATGGCTGGGGCAGGGCTGGGCTGAGGGTGAGGCCGGGCCTCGTGGCGACCCAGGTCCCGAGCATGTGGTTTGGCAGCACGCCGGCCTGGCTCCTCGCCAGCGTGGCGGCCTGAGTGCCGCCCGTGGTCGCTGTGGTGTCGGTGTTCCTTGGCTGAGGTGTGGCGGCCCGGGCCACCTTCATCGTGTGGCCATAGGCCCTCCTCGGGGGGCTCATCGTAGTCGTGGTAGCTGTGCCTGGCAGGGCCTCGCTTCTGGGAGGAGGAGACTGCGTGGCCCCCGTGGTGCCTGAACCGGTCAGAGCGGGCATCCCGGGGCTTATCAAACCAGTCTGTCTCCTCCTGGCCCAGGTGATAGGCTTCAGAGACCAAAAACAGAACACCATCAACCCCCAGGTCGGCCGCAGAGGGAGGCCCAGCTGAAGCCATGCAAGGAAACCACAGGGGCACCACAGCCACAGCAAAGCCCCAGGCCCCCGCCCACCCTCCCATGGCCTGGGCCAGGGTGCAGGTAGAGAAGGCAGAGCTCTAGGCATGCAGCGCCAGGCCAGGACGCACTGGGACATCTCGGGGCCCAGGGCCCCATGGACAGGACAGCCCCTAGGTGCTGAGTATCTGCAAAAATCACCCCCATTTGACATTACCTTCACTGTCAGAAACTACGCAGTGGGAATCATCCAGGATGTAGCCTTCCTCTCGCTTATATGCATGGGCCCGCGGTCCGTCCCTGACATGTTCCTGGACGTCCGGCATGGAGTGGCTGGAGCAGAACTGTGGGCAGGTGTCTCCAGGAGGGAGGGCGCCCCCAGGTGGGCGGGGCCGCCCCAAGGGGCTGACAGGGCTCTCCTCTTCGGAGGCCTGGCTTCGCATGGGGGGCCGGGCCCGGCCGTGGGCCATGCTCAGGGAAGAGGGCTTGGGGCCTGTTTTTTGAAGTCGATCCACAGCCTCCCGTTCCCGCTCGTACCCCTTGCCCCGGCCACTGAAGTCGTGGCTGGACAGCTTCTCCCCGCTGTAGGCAGCCGCCACCCGGGACCGGCCGCTCCCGCTGTACATGCGGTCATCCTCTTCCCCTGGGTCCCGGCCGGACACCCCGTAGTACCTCTGCTGCTCATACACGTTCTTCTTGAGCCCGTAGGTGATTTCTTCCTGGAACTTCCTGCCCCGAGAGGCCAGGCCACTGCTGGCTACCGGGGAGGGGTAGGCGGCCAGGTCTGACTCCACATCCTTGGCTTCTTCGATAGGCGAGAACTTGGAGATCTTTTGCTCCATGCCTTGCTTCCGGTGCTTGCTGCGCTTTGAGGAGACAGCAGCGGGGGCCAAGCTCTTGGAGGGATGCTTGGGACCCAGGGGGCCTGGACCGTACTTCTCTGCTCGAGCTCCATGGCGGTAGTCACTGTCACCATAGTAGTGTGTGCTGGTTGGTCGACTGTCACCCTCCATGCTTCGGTGATGGCCACTCTTCCCACGGGGTTCATAAGAGTCTTCCTCGGATTCTTCCTCCCCCCGGGCGTAGCAGCAGGGCAGTGTGGGCCCCTCAAGGACACCTGGCTCTCCTGCTTCTTTCCCGGGGCGCCCACTGCTGCCCGGCCCCAGGGGCTCCAGGCGCTGGGTATCGGGAACAGTGGAGGTGCTGTCCTTGGTCAGCTCACTGATGTCATCGATCATCACATAGTTCCGAGGGACGTTCTGCTCCAGGCTGGTGTAGTGTGAGTCAGTGGGGTAGGTGGGGGCTGGGCTCAGGCTCACACTGCTACGGTCAGTGGCCCGAGGCAACTCAGGGGCCTTGTTTTGCTCATAGCTGCTGCTAACCGTTGGGCCACTGTAGCTGGTTTCTGATGGGGCTGAAGACATGGCCACGACAGGGCTGGCTATCACCTCATAGTTGGTGGGCCCCTTCTGCTCCAAGTCAGCTAGTGATGTCTGGCGTGGCTTCTGGTTGGGGGCACGGCTGTCAGCTGGGGCTGGGAAAAGGGTGCTCTGTGTGGCTGGCATGGGTGTTTGGGCTGCATAATGGCCTGAGGGACGGAAAGTCTGCTGGGTTGGCAAGCCAGGCTCAGCAGGGTAACTGGTGCCAGGAGGAAAGGCAGGCGCAGGGTACGTGCTGGGGCCAGGGTATGTGGGTGCTTGGTGAGCTGGGAATCCGTTCGGACTTGGCCCACTGCTGCCTGCGGTATACTGTGGGGCCAGAGATGGGAACCGCGGCTGCTGGAAGGCAGGGGGGCCGGAGGGAGTGGCGGGAACAGCAGCCGTAACAGGGAAGTCTGCGTACTGGCCGGCGGGAGTGGCACAGCCCTGGAGCCGCAGCTGGTTGAGCTCACTATCCGACAGGTAGTCACGATGCTCCCCGAGACCACGCAACGGTGGGTAGTCACGGCCACCCCGGTCCTTGGCCAGAGACTCTTTGCGCTGTGTGATACCCAGCTCCAGGCACTTGAGCTTGGCGTCGATCTCCTTCTCTTCCTCATCCAGTTCTGCCTGCTTCTTGCGCAGCTTGGTGGACTCATGCTCCACCAGCCGCAGGTCCCGGTCCAGCTCCCGGAGCAGACTGGCCTTGGTGGCAGGGACAACGGTGGGCCCCGCCAGCCCACGCTGTAGTAGGCTGGCCGCATACAGCTGTGGGGGCGCCTGGCTAGCCAGGGGCAGATGAGCCTCCTCTGGAGGAGGGCTGGGCAGTGTCCGCTTCACCTTGCGGACCAGGCCGTTGGGTGGCAGCGCCGACACCTGAGACAGAGGGAAGGGCGGGCAGCACTGAGACCCAAGGTGTGGGTGGCTTGGAGGGGCACAGGGTGGAAGAGCCCTGGCTTTGGCTGGGGCAGGGGTTGGGTTCTATACTGTAGGCACCCTGATTCACTAGGCAGCCTCCAGGCCTGCACGGCCCACCCACTGGCCTGTGATCATCTTACAGGCCTTGTCCTTCCGGGTGCTCTAAGCCGCAGGAAGGCAGGGAAGAAGCAGACGCCCATTTGTGCTGGTCTCTAATACCAGCCTGGCTCCGAGAACCCCTGCCTATGTCCCATGGGCTTGCCCCTACCTCTCAGTGAGTGTACTGAGGTGAGGGCACAGGTCTGGCTTTGGGTTTGGATCGTGGCAGCTGGTGGAGACTAAGGGCAGTGGAGGGACATGGACAGAAGTGGAATGGGTCCTGGGCCCACCAGGCTTCCTAGAGGATCGTGGGAAGGGGCACATGCTGACTGTCAGTTGCTGTAGGCTCTGGGTCCTTTTCTGCCTCCTGCCCTACTCCTCTCTAAAGTGACACACAATTTAGTCACCTGCCCGCCTCCTCCTCCACTGCCCACACCGCCCTCTGCCACACTCTCCCGGCTGTGATCTCAGCCTGGCTCCAGCTCCCTCCGTAGCCCTGCCAGCCCGCCACTCACTGGGGCTGCCAGCGCCCCTCTAGGTCCTCTCCAGCCCCATCTCCTGCTGTGTGGCTCCCTGGTCAAGGCTCCCTAACGCTGCCCTCCACGGGGCCCCTCACTGGCCCCGATGCTCCACGTGACCTGAAAGTGCACACCACTGGAGGGTTTGTCCTGGGTCCTCCCTCCATCTCTAGCTCATAGCCTTCCCAGAAAGCCCCAGGCTTTTGGACTTTTATGGAATGCTCAACCCCCCAAAGCTCACTGGAGCCTGACAGCCAGCTTCTCACATTGTAGCTTTGCCAAGAAACCGCATGAACGCCTCCCACCCACTCTCACCATAGGTCACAAACTAGTATGCCCCCAAAACAAAGGGTGGGCCTTTAATGGAATACATTTCACTTTCTGAACTCCTCACTCTGCTGTCTGTCTCGTTATTTTGGCTGCATACTATGAATGCCTGTTGTGGCCTGGGCCCACATGGCCGGCCCATGGGACCTCTGTGTCCACCCTAGCCTGGAGTCAGACCATCTGCTTCTCTGACCAGCCCTCCCTGCCAGTCCAGATTCCGGACCCCACACCACACCCTCTGGCCTGTACACTCCCAGGGCTCTCCACTGCCTAAGCCCTTCATCTCCACAACCCCACCTCAGGGCCCCACCTCTTTCCTAGTCATCACACCTAAGAAATGGCACATATGCCTTGGGTCCCTACCTCATCCCTGGGGTCACTCTTCAGTCTCTTCCTTCAGCCTGTCTGCCCACACTCTGCCCAGGAAGCTTTCTAAGACACCCATCTTGTCCTGTCTCACCTGCCTAAAACCTTCAGAGGCCCCAAGGTCTTCAAAAAAAGCCCTCTCCTCAGCCTGGCACTCAAGTCCTTGGTATTAGACCCTCGCCACCCCTATGTTCCCTCCATGGCAGCCCATGGAAGGCCTCATAGTCCTAGGACATCATTGACAACTAAAGCCACAAACAAGGGTAAGTGTATGCTCCTTACAAGGGTAAGTGTAAGGGGAGGGTTCCTCAATGCTATGCCAATGCACTTGGGCTTCATGTGGTGCAGTGGAAGCCAGGCCATGGCTAGGAAATGGGGACAGTCACGGGTCTGTGAGACTGATTTTCTCAGGAAACACCCACAGTAGAGGTCTGGAGTGGGAAGGGCTCCGACTGGAGGGCTGAGGCCTGGAAGAGGAGGTGGCAGGGGCTGGACTAGATATGAGCCCTGGGGAGGCAGCAATAAGGGGAGGAGGAAGTTTCTAGGGTGCCTGGGTGGACGCCTGCGGGGCCTGTGAGTGTGTGTCTGCCTAGGAGGTGCTCGCCAGGCTGCAGACTCTACCACACACGCACCAAGGAAGGGTCAGCCCTCCACTCCTTCCTCTGGGCCTCGGGAGCTGGAGGTGACTCCACCCCCACCCCGAAGAAGCCCTTCCCTGTGGGGCCCCCCAGACTAGGCAGAGACCCCTGCCCCCCCTGGACGAGCCCCTGTGCCCATACCTGGCTACCCAGTCCCCCCTGGTGCTGGTAGAGAGAGAACCTCTCTTTGGCAGACTCCTCGGCGGTGGGGCTGAGGGGCTTAGGGTCAGACAAGGACCGCTGCAGGGTCTTCATGGGGCGAGGCAGCGTCTGTTGGCGGAGAGCGCTGTCGGCGGCGAAGTGCTTCTGGGGACTCACGTGAGCCTTGTTCAGCCTCTCGCTGGAAGCAAAGGAGGCGTCCAGGAGCCGGTGTGGGGACAGGGGTGAGACTGGTGAGTAGAGGACCTGAGGGGACTTGGGAGGCTGGCGGCTCACAAGCTGTGAAAGGGACTCCGGGGGCAGGTGGGCCTGGTATCCAATCTCCAGTGGATCCGGCTTCTTTTTTTCGAATCTCCCCAGGGGCCCTGGGGTGACGATCTGGATGCCAGGCAGGTAGGGGCTGATGGCGGCTGGACCTATAAGCTGCGGCCCAGCTCCTCCCTGGGCCTGCCCCTCTGGCTCCGTCTGGCAGGCCAGGCTCTCCCCGCGCCCGGTCTTCTCTGGCGCCGATATGTACCTGATGATCTCCACCTTGGGGTCAGTAGCAGCTGTGATGTGGATGGCTGGGGAGACTCTGGGGAGCTGGTCAGGCTCCGTCTGCACGGAGCAGTCACTGATGGTCTGGATGCCCACGCTGCTCGTGGCCCTCACAGCAGTGGTGGCAGTGGATGATGAGGCAGTAGCCTCGTGCTTGCTGTCCGAGCCGGAGTCTGAGTGGCGGGAAAGACGAGACCGGCGGCGGCGCACCGGCTGCTCCCACTCAGCGCTGTCCTCGTCATCTGTCTGCACGCTGCAGTCAGCGCTCCGCCGAGACCGGCGCCGCCGGGTCAGGAGGTAGCGGCCCTCCCCATCCTCATCATCTGTCTGCACGCTGCTGTCTGCAATCCTCCTGACCGTGCAGGGCTCAGGTGCCGACTCTGGCTCACAGGCATCCCGCAGGCGTGGCATCGAGTGCCGTTTTTTGAGGCCACTGCGGCCTGCCCCCCACTGCTCCTCCATCTGCAGTGACATGTCCGAGGCGGAGTTGGGGAGGCCGCGGTGCAGCATGGGCTCCCGAGGCTGCCCTGGCCCCTCAGTCCCTGCCACAGCAATGAAGGCTGCATGGGTCAGGGGTGGCCAGTACTGGCCATTCTGAGCCAGCTCAGTGGCTGCTGGGGGAAGCCCTCGGCCAGGTGCCTCACAGGCCACAGGAAAGGAAGCCTTCTGTCTCTGCTTTTGTTCCTCTAGCTGCTGCTGCAGTTGCTGTTGCAGCTGCTGGATCTGCTCCAACTGCAGACGTTGTTGTGCCAGCTGTTCCCGCTGCAGGGCAAACTGGGCTTGTCGTTCCTCTTGCTGCTGCTGCAGCACGTGGTGCTTGATGGTCTGCAGCTCCTGCAGCTCCCGCTGCACCAGCAGCTGCTCCTCCTCCCGGTGCCTCTGCAGCTCCACACGCTCCCGCTCCAGTTCCTCCTGCAACCGCAGCTGGCGCAGCTTCTCCAACTCCACCCGCTCCCGCTCCAGCTGTAGCAGCTGCTCCTGCTGCTTCCGCTGTCTCTCTTCCTGAGAGGCTTCCTCCTTCTCGAGCCCTGGCCTGCTGGGGGCCCCACTGCCGCCCCCAGGAACAGCATCTACTGGTGGCTTCTGGCTAGCCAGGGGGGCTGGGACTGGGGCTGCTGCAACCTCCTTAGCAGCAGCAGGGGTGGCTGTGGAAAGAGGCTCTTCCCGAGTAGCCCCTGCTGGCAGTTCTGGCCTCAGTGGGGCCCCAGCCCCCGGTGCCTTAGTAGCAGCAGGTTTCCCTAGGTAGACAGGACCCTCGGCAGGCGGCATGCCGGAAGCAGTGGGGAATCTATTTGGTGCAGGGTATCGGTACAGCCCTGGGGGCCCAAGAGGTACCCGCGGGGCAATCATGGGCATGCGTGTTAGGCTGGTGAGCGGCACAGCTGTGACCCCACCAGATGCATAAGGCCTGTACATGCCACCGCGCACCATGGGCCGCAGTACTGAGCCGGGCTGGGTGGTGATGGGCAGTGTTGCAGCAATTGGGGTATTGATAGTTGAGTAGATCATGCCATCAGCCGCACGCACAGTGGCTGTGGATGGCAGTAGCTGTCGGACTGCTGCTCCCTGGGCTGCCGTAGGCCTGTACTGGGCCAAGGTCCCGGGATTTGGGTGGCCCTCCGGGAAGGTGGGGTTCCCAAGGAGGCCAGGTCTGAGGGGAGCTGGTCCTTGTGGAGCGCTGAGCCCAGGCCCGGGCTGGGGCTGGTACTGTATGAGGTCAGGGCCACCACTGCTGCTGCCGTGCCGCCCTCCATACTGGTCCATGGAGTTGAGGGCCGCACACATGCGGCTGATCTCACGAGCTGTGGTGGCACTGTACTGGGCCAGGCTGGCCTCCTGGAAGCCAGCTGCATCGCCCCGAGGGCCATACCTGTGGTCTGAGTAGATGTTTGACACTGAGCTGTAGCGCCGCATGGGAAGTGGGTGAGCCAGGAGGTCTGTGGGATGACGCAGGTCCGTGAACGAGCCGTACTGCAAGCCCTGCCCGAGGGAGTGTCCATCCGCAAAGCCCAGGCTGTAGGACTGCTTCAGCGAGCTGAGGTCCACAGCCGAGTCTCGTCCAGAGCCCTGCAAGAGCTGCCCTATCCTGTGAGCATGGTAGTTGAGGCCTGCCTCAGCCAAATTGGTGTCGGACATGGAGGAATACAGCCTGCCAGGGAGGCCCTGTGGGTAGGGCCTCTGCTCCTCATGGGGCCCAAGCCCCACTATCCCCTGTGCCCGGTAGGTGGGGGGCTCGGGAGGTTCAGGCTCCCGAGGATTGTAGAAGGGGCCACTGCCTTGGCCATGGGGGACAACATCTGCCACACTCTTCTCGGGTGCACTGGGGGCAGGGTGGAAGGTGCCGGTACAGCTACTGCCAAAGGGGAACTTGTAGACCATGTCACAGCATGCCAGCTGGCTCTCCGGCCTCATGCCAGTGAGGTCCAGGGCACCCGCTGGCTCCTCGGGGAGCAGTGTGGTCACAGTGCCTGCCGTGCCCTCTCCCATCTGCACCAGCACTGTGTGTGGCTTCCTGGCACCTGGCAGAGCATGTGGCCGCAGCTCTGCGGGGGCGGCCCGGTGGGGTTCAGCACCAGGCTCTGGCACAGGGCCTGACTTGAGGCCAACACTCTGGGCAGTGCCCATCTGAGTGATCAAAACATCCCTTCTGGCAAGAGGTGCTACCTGGTTGGGCAGGTTATACCTGGCAAACTTGGCCTCCCTTGGTCTTCCCCGGGGCCCGCCTCGGTACGGGGCTGTCTGGACGGCCTGCTCTACCTGCTTGACCTGGGCCAGGCACACGGGGCTACCTGCACCCTGGCCAAAGTCGAGCCGGCTCTGGAAGGGGTCTCCATAGACCACAGGCTGCTTCTGCTGGGCCATGAGCACCGAGGCGGCCATGGTGATGCTCACAGTGGTGGCAGTGCTGATGAAGGCGTGGGTCTGCTCCTGGGCGTTGAGGTTGATAACCAAAGGCTGCACAGCGGTCGACTGCCGTCCTGGGACTGGATCCAGGGCAAGACCATACTTCCTCGCTTCCACAGCGAGAGAGGTCAGGTCCATGCCCTGGTCAGTGAGGATGATGGGCGTGGGCTTGACAGCTGTGCGGAGGTCTACTACAGCACTGCCAGGGGGCCTGGGACCTGGCTCGACCTTGGACGTTCCAGGGACAGAGGAGATCCGGCATAGGGAGATGTTCTCGGCAGGGAGGGCGCCCCAGCCATACAGTGCCAGGGGCCCATCCGCACCCACACTGGCTGCCCGCGGGAAGCCGGATGGCCCAGGAGGTTCTGAGGGCAGCTGAGACACACTTGGAGGTGTTGTCTGGCTGTAGCTGTGGGTGGTGGGCTGGGCGTCAGTCGGGGAGCACACCGGGGAGGTGGAGGCACTGGCATGCACCATCCTGGTCTGGCTGGAGGCATCTGACGCCAGTGTGATGACCATAATGGGGGCCTCCTGAGAGGGCTGCTGCCATACCAGGCGAGGCGTGCTGGGTCGATGTGGCGTTTGTGTGCCCTGAGCCACCATGGAGGTCGGGGTGGGGGCACCAGGGCTCCGTGGCATGTCCAAGGCAGGGGTCGGGCTTGGCGTCTGTGTAGAGAACTCTGCTGTGGCCCTTGGGCCCAGCTTGCCAGGGGAGCATGTGGGACTCTCTGAGGGAGAAGATGGGGAGAGAGGCGGGCTGGAGCCAGCGAAGTAGGAATATCCCTGGGAGGGCTGGGGAGGGCCACTCTTGCCCTCACTCACACGCATGGACTTCTCTCTGGTGGCCCGTCCGCTGGTAACAGGGCCACTGGGGGCCTGGGGCAGCTCCTCAGTCTGGGACCCATAGTCTGCAGTGGTTGGGCTCTGTCCATAGCTGTGGGCTGGGGAGGCCGGAGTCATATACCCTCGAGGCAAGCCAGGTGGACCAGGAGCCACAGCTGTGGAGACTGGGGTCCCAGAGCTCTGGGACATGCTGCCCTCCTTGGAGGCAGAGCTGGGGGAGGCAGGAGAGCTGTGCAGCTTGAGGGTGTCCTGAGGCTCCTTTGCAAAATGCTGAGTAACTCGGACATCAGGAATGACGCGGCCCCCACCGCTGTCTGAGGAGGTGGAGGTGGAAAAGGGCACAGGCGCAGCGAGCTGGGTGGGGCTGGTGCCCGGGGTAAGCGGGCCGCCATTTTGCTTCATCGGATCCATGTATGCACTCTCGGCATTCAGAAACTGCTTCTCCTTCTTCTTGTCCTCAGCAAAGGCCAGGTCCCGTGAGGAGGCCTGACGCATGCGGGCAATGCTCTGAGATGTCTGAAGGATCTCCTGGTACACAGCTGTTCCCTCTGAGGCAGGAGGGGCAGCCCGGCCATACTCACGGTCTGGGGCATCCTGGTATTCAAAGGAACCCTGTGCTCTGGGCCCTAAGGGCTGAGAGGGGCCCCCAGGCAGGGCCCTACCTCCTGCCGCCTGGCCCTGCCGCCGCTGGAGCAGCTCAGCCTTTCGCATCATCTCCTCGTAGGCCTCCTCTGCGCTCTTGAGGGGCCGGCTGGAGCCGGGTGTGCTGGAGCTGCCCAAGGGCGTCTCAGTCGGCGAGTAGAGGGACATGAAAGCAGGCAGGCTGTACTCACTGCCTGACTTGTAGAGCCGGGTAGGACCACCGTCCAGGGCCTCAGCCTCTGAGTCCAAGGAGGGCGAGGGTGAGTACTCGGAGCAGGAGGAGCGGTGGAGCTCCTCCATCTCGGCCGCCTGCCGCAGCTCCTCTGTGGGGGAGGCGTCCTCGATGGGCGACAGGTTGCTTGGGGGGGTCTTGGAGCGCTCACGCCTCCGCTGGGCCCTCAGTTCCTCCTTGTCCCGCCGGGTCTTGCGGACAGTGCTGCGGATGCGCTGCTGCTCCACCTCCCGCATCTTCTCCTGCTCGCGCAGCAGCTCCTCCTCCTCCCGTAGCTCGTCCTCCTCGGAGGAGTCCTCGATGGTGGGCAGCAGGGGCCCATGGGAGCGGTGCCTGGCCTTGCGCTGCTGCTTCGCTTCTTCCAGTCTCTGCCGGCGGCTGGGGCTGCTGTCGCTGTCCTCCTCCAGCGAGGACAGGGAGGTGGGAGAGGTGCCCGACGTGTAACTGGGCGTGGAGGCCGGCAGCGTGGAGGAGTGCTCCCCACGGGAACGGTCCTCAGGTGATCCTGTCAGGCTCTCCATCTCCAGCTCGGGCTCCCGGTCCAGGCCGGGGTCAGGGCCTTGGCCCAGGTCTAGCTCATGTCCATAGCTCCCTGTGCTATTGAGCTCAATGGTCTTGAAGCGGCGGAGACCTCCCTGCAGGGCACCGGTGCCATCGGTGGCCTCTGCCAGGCCTTCCTCAGAGAGCAGCTCCTCGTAGCCTGTGGTGGCATTGTGGGGCAGGCGCCTCTTGGGCGGGGCTCCTGGCTCCTGGCTGGGCTCTGGCCTGGGCCTGGGGCCGCCTTTCTGGGTGCCAGGCTGGGCCGGGCCATGCCTGGAGGCAGCCGCGTCCTCCTCTTCCAGATTGTCCTCCTCGGCACTCATCTCCAGTATCTGCCGTCGCATGAACTCTTCATCCGTCATTTCTGCGGCCCGGGCTGGAGGCTGGGGTGGAAGAGGGGACAGGCCACCCTCACTGCTGTCCTCCACATAGTCATGCCTCAGCTGGCTGCTAAAGTCGTCGGAGGACTCAGCCGTGTCCTGCTGCTCCCTCTGGCGCCCCCACTCCAGAGAGTCTTCCTCTTCCTCCAGGATGTCCTCCAGTTCCTCATCAGAGTCGAAGGCCTCAGGCATGATGGACAAGGAGTGGGGCCGCCGCTTCTGCTCCTCACCACTGCTGGGGCAGGGTGGCTTGCTCCGCTCACCACTGGGGGTGGAGCCCTGGGCCTGCAGCGAAGGCCGCATGCTACCCACCTTGTGGAGCTGAGAAGGGCTGGGCGGGCGTGGCCCTGTCACCCCTGCAGTGTCCAGCTGCTCCACCTCCTGCTGTACCACACCTGTGATCTCACTTTGGGAGCTGGAGACGCCATCAGAAGAATAGCCTGTGTCGCTGAGGCTCTGTGGGCTCCGGGACAGGTCCTGAGAATAAGGCTTGCCCACCAGCTCCTGCAGCAGTTAAGAAGCAGACACTGACTCCCATGGCAGACAGCTGATCGGGGAGCCCAGCCTTCCCTGTCAATCCCAGGGACCTAGGGAAGGGACCCTCCACCTTCTGCGCGATCAGAGCCCACCACCCTCTCCATGTCTCTAGCCTTGAATAACTTGCAGGTTCCATGGCAAACCCCAAGCAGCCCTAGGTTCTCAAAGAGAAACTTCATTAGATCTAATGGTAGCAAAACTCAGGACTAGCCAGTAATTCATAGGCTCCAGACCCACCAGGGCCTCATCCAGGCATCCCTGCCCAACTCTGCAGCCCCAAGGGGCCTAACCCAGGCCTACACCCCATTCCCCTTCCCTAGACTGTCCCAGCAAGGGTCCCTGTAAAATGAATGGGACTGACCTCTGCCTCCCCACCCTTGGGGGCTTCTGGAACAGCCTTGATGACAGGGGTGGTGGGTTCAGTCCTCCGCACCCCGGTCTTTGCTTTAGGAGTCCCGTGGGGCAGGCTGGTCTCCGGAGGAGGTTTCGGCACAGGCTCTGCTTTAGCTGGGACTCCTGTCTTCTTTTCTGGGGCACTGCTCGGGATCCTGCTGGGTTCAGAAGCCCTGAGGGGCTTTGCTTGGGGGCTGGCCTTGGTGGGCAGGGGACTGGCCTTGGCAGGCAGAGGGCCTGATGGCTGGCCCAGCCCCTGTGGCCCTTTCTGCTTCGGAGGGGTTGTTCCAGCTGCATGGGGAGGGGCCCCTATGGGGGGCTGCTGTGAGGTGGGCAGCGGTAGGGGTGCCGGCTCTCCCAGGCTGCCCTCCAGCAGTCGCTTCGTTTGGCAGTTCAGACAGAGCCACTCGGTTTTCTGAAAGGAAATGGGAGGGGAGGGGAGTTGAAATCACCAAGGCACTGAGAACTCAGAGTATTTCCGTGACTATTTCTGCAGCCTTAAGGAGGAGAAAGTCATCCAAAGCATGATACCAAAGGCACGAGGACAGAAAGATGGACAGATTTGTTGCCTCCAATGACAGACTTCTCCATTCTTTAAATGTATATATACAGAGCTAAAATGATGAGCCCCAAGGAAAGGGTCCCTTTCTCACTCCATCAGGAGCTTTTTCCCCTGGCCAGCCTGGGAAGGCGCTAGGGGAGGGAAGGCTACGAGCAACACGAGGGCCTGGATGAGACAGGGGGCTAGGGGCTGGTGTGGAGCCCAGAGTAGGGAACAGCATCCAGGGAACGACCTCCTGGATGCACGGCCCCTCCCGCTCCTAGCCCTCCGACCTTGCCATCCTTCCCCACACCCTTCCCAAGGAGGGCGGTGCAGGGAGGGTGCAGACTCCTGGGGCCCAGGGAGGCTCTCTGCTTGGGGGCAGGGTGGGGCTGAGCAGTCTCTTCTGCCCACAGGTCCCCAAGGACAATGACACTCTCTGCCCTGGGTCCCAGCTGAGGCCAGGCCCGGCAGGTGACAGGGCCTTGGTGTACGTTGAGGGGTAGGGTTGCTCTGCAGGCTTGTTATTCAGGGCTGTGAGAACATGTCCCAGAGATCGGAGCCCTTTTCTGCCCTGAAGCCCAATCCCACACACAGGTCCTGGGCAGAGGGGTCCAGAGGTCCTCTATGAACTTACCCTGCTCCCTGCAGAGCCCAACCCTAAGCACCACTGCTGACCCTCTTAGACCTTATCTGACACTTTATGCCTGCCCCCAACTCCAGTGAGGCAGTGAGTGCTGGCTAGTTGTGAGCCTTGGGCTCACTTGGCCTGGGATAGTCCACTCCTAAAGGTGCCTGAGGAGGGCACCAGGCAGGCTGTGACCAAGCCCTGAGCTGGACATAAGCAGAGTCTTGTCCAAGCATCCCACCCATGTGCCCCCAGCATCATCTAGAGACACAGTGAAAATGCCCCCACGTCAGAGAGAATCATCATATATCACAAAGACCCTGGATAGGTGGGAGGAGTGAAGGCAGAGAGCACGAGAGAGTTCTAGAAATAAGCAAACTGCCCCTTCCCCAGCCCCAGGATCAACATAATAGGGTTAGGATCTGGGCCCGCAGCAGGGCTGGCTCAAGGCAACACCGTCCCAACTCCACCTTGGGTCCCTGCACTTAGCCATCCCAGGTTAGGTCATCTTCCCTGGCTCGCCTTGGTGGCATGGCAAACCTCTGACCCACCTCTGGCATGCATACCCACCCCTGAAGCAACAGTTCAACTGAAGCAAGGGCACCTGGGAAGGGTGGCCTGGATGGAGGAGGCAGGCGCAATGCCAAGGGCTCAGAGCCAGCCCCTGCAGCGGCCTGCTTGCCTGAGCCCTCAGCAAAGCATGGCCCCTGTGGTCCCATGCTTATTCATGGGGTGGGGGCACAGGCTGCAGAAGGGGCTGCCCAGTTGGCCCCCTTGCTCCTGGCTCTGCTATAGCGGGCAGCAAGGAGGAGAGGGACGACAGGCAGGAGGAAGCATGTGAGGTAAGAGCTAAAAATAAACACCTGGCTGAGCTGCAGAAGGGCCTCCTCCAGCCTTCTGGGGGTAGGGGGAGAAGGGTATAGGGCATTGGGACTAGCAGGGGTGGAGTCAGGGGCGATGTGGCCCAGGGCCAAGTCTTCTGGGGAATGAGGATGGGGTGGGAGGCATACAGGCCCCCGTGCAGAATCCCAGTGTCTGGGACCTGAACAAAGCTGCTGAGGCCCCAGTTTCTTTATTCACTCTGCTCTCATCTCTGCCGCCACCAACATGCGCCCACCTCGGGCCTGCTCATTCCTTCCCTTGTTCATTCATTCACTTGCACATCCTTTTGGTCTCCTTCATCTAGCCCCGGGCCTCGGGGAGCTGCTGCCTGCTTGACCCTTTGCCTGTCCGCTTCGGCAAGTGGGCAAGGGATGATCTGGGACCTGGAAAAGGATAGTGGGAGGCTCTGGTGACCACATCTACCTTGCCTCCCCCTGCCCTCGGGGCAGGAAGATAGGAACCCCCAAGGGCAATCGGCATCTAAGGTGAGAGGTGTAGGCGAGGGTACTATAGGGCGGAGCTCAGTGAGCTGCAGGCAAGGAAAGGGAATGAATGAGTTGTCTGAGCATCGGTGGGCACCCCACCAGCAGGTGATACCACTGCCTCCAGGGAGCCTGGCAAGGTGATGCTGGAAGCTGGGCTTCCTTCCTGTGCTGTCTGCTGTCAGCTGAGTGACCCTGCAGATGCCATCTCTTCTCAGGAGAAGCCAGCCTGTGTATCAGTCTGGTCACAGCAACACCAGCCCAACCAACACCTACGGCTGCCTGGCCCAGCATACACCCAGCCCCACCGTCAGCCCAGGGGGCCGTGGGTGAGAACTCCAGAAAAAAAGGTGCCCAGAGCCTTTCCGCGCTACCTGGAGAGAGGTCCATATGACATTGTTCTTGGTTCCCAGGTAACTAAAAGGGACACTTTCACTATGTCTGGAGCCCTTGATATTCTGCAAATGAAGGAGGAGTTTGTCCTTAAAGTCCTTGCAGCAAGAACCCAATTAGAGGGCACCAATCTGGACTTCCAGGTGGACAGGACATTTACAAAAGAAAAACTGACAGCATCCACACCATAGATCTGAAGGGAACCTGGGAGGAGCTCCTGCGGGCAGCTCGTGCCATTGTTGCCACCGAAAACCCCTCTGCTGCCAGTGCCACATCGTCCAGGGACACTGGCCCACGAGCTGTGCCCAAGTTCACTGCTGCCGCTGGAGCCACTCCTACTGCCGGCAGCTTCACTCCTGGGGCGTTCGCTAACCAGATCCAGGCAGCCTTCCAGGAGGGCTGTGACATCGGGAGGTTACCGACCCCAGGGGCTGACCACCAGCCTCTCACCTAGTCGTCCTATGTTAACCTGACCGCCATTGCCCTGTGTCACACAGACTCTCCTCTGCACCACGTGGACATTGCCTTGCAACAACCAGGGGGCTCACTCAGTGGGTCTGACGTGGGTGCTGGCCAAGGGTGCTGGCCCGGGGAGTTCTGCACATGTGGGGCACCATCTCCTGCAAACACCTGTGGGAGGTCCTGCTTGATCTCTACTTCTACAGAGACTCCGAACAGACTGAGAAGGAAGAGCAGGCGGCTATGAAATGGCTGTGACCAAGGAGACATTTGAGGGTGAATGCGCTGCTCTGGCTCCTGGGTTCACTGTGGCTCAGCCTGAGGTCACAGACTGGTCAGAGGCACAGGTGCCCTTGGGGCCTGCTCAGCGGTTTCCCACTGAAGGCTGCTCTGCAGCCCCCACTGCGCAGGCCCCGGAATGGGGAGGAACAGCCACTGGGCGCTCTCAAGCTCCTCTTCCACAAACCCTTAACAGGATGGAAATAAGGTTGACGGAACAGAAAGTTTCTTAAAAAAAGAGAAAAGGAGGCCCAGAGGTAAAGGGCCCACAGGCTCTGCCATGGTGCTGCAGTTCCCTCCTGACTCTGTGACCCTATTGTCCCTCCCTGTCCTCAGATAGGCTTAAGTTCCTCCTTTCTGGGCCTCGCCTCCCAGAAGAGGAACCACCCCTGATACCTCCCATGGGTGCCTTTGTGGGTGGGCTGTGCTCCAGGGCTGAATATTTCATCCCCTTTGGGGCATCCCTCACTGGCTACAGGGTCACACCCAGATAGCCTGGGGGCTGGCGGGGACATTTTGCCGCACAGAGACTGTCTTTCAGCACATTCTGGTCCCAATCTCCTGGCTCAAGGGCCAACAGTGTGTTGGACCTAGCACAAGTATCAGATAGCTGGCATCTCATCTGGTTCTCGAAGACACGGAAACGGGAGCACTATTGCCCCTTCCACAAGGAGGACACAGCACTCCCTGAGGCCACTCCCCCAGAGGCAGCCTGAGGCAGGTGTGGGCCAGAGGCAGCTGCTGGCCTCTCTCCTGATGTGTCTGCTGCAGACCCTGCCCCAAATCAGCCCTGCCAGCCCCACAAATCACAGGGGCCAGGCCTTTTGCCCAGCGAGGCCAAGCTTCTCAAGAGCACAGCTGGTATCTTGGCAATTATAATAATATAAGAAACTGGCAGTGTGACTGTAACCATTCCAACCCCACTAATTTCTTTACCAACTCTGTTTTGAACTGAAAGCCAATTAAAAATTAAGCCAGAGGGTACTATTATCCTTCAAAAAGATAGATAGGTAAAAAAATTTGGAATGAACAACTCTTAATTATGAAATGACTCACTAAATAGCACTTTTTTTTCCCCCAGAGGAAACTGCAATGGGAAAAGGGATCAAGCTTTACTGTCTCTTCCATTGCGTGCTCTGGCCTTTTGTCTGGAGAGAAGGTAAGAGATTTTGAAGCTCGGAGATGTTGAAAATTCCCAGGCTGGCAGCCCAGACAGTTGGCTCCGGCTTCAGGTGGGACCAGAGCTGGTCTGCGAGGCCTGAGGGGGACAGGCGGCAGGGTCCCCTGGCCCATCCCTCCCACACACTGAGCATGGGCAGTGGTCATCCCAAGCCTGGCGGGCTGGCCTTGGTCAAGCATGGGCCAGGGGGGACAGCCAGGGCAGACCTAAGCCTTGGACCTGGAGAAGGACCTGCTGGCCCTGCCACCTCACTCCCAAGGCAGGAAGCATCTGGGGCACCTGTGGAGAAATCAGGAGCCTCTTACCAAGAACACTCCAAGTAGGTCACAGGGGAGTACCAACTGGCTTTGAATGCCAAGTGGCCATTCGCTGAGGTGAGGTCAAAGACAGCTCAAGGTCTGATCAGGGCCTCAGTGGAGCAAAGCAACAAAGGTGGTGGGAGCACGAGGGAGACACACCAAGCACCAGCCCCTCCCCACCAGCCCCCTTGCAAGACCCAGGCAGGCAGAGCTGCGAGGAGGGTTTGGTCAGTGTCTGGCAAGGGAGGGCAAGGGCTTGGACCAGGGCTGTGGCCATGAGGATGGAGAGGAGAGTCCAGGATCCAGTGGCAGTGGGAGGAAGAACCAGAAGGGCTCGGTCTGTAGAGTGGATGCTGATGAGGGAAGGTGCTGCTAAGGAAAGGGAAGCTGAAAATGGCCCAGGCTGCCGGCTTGGGTGCTGGATGGTGGCACAGTTTCCAGTTCCCATGTGGGAACCCTGGAGCAGGCATCCTGGCTGCCCATCCACACTTCCCCGGGAACTGCCATAGGTCCTCCGGGGAAAGCAGTAGTGACAGGTAGAGTCATGGGGAGAAAGAATGGGAAGGTGGACCACCTCCGCTGTCATCGTGAGCAGGAGACAGGGACAAAGAGAGCAGAGTGGGGAAGGGCTAGGATCAGGACACTGAGCAACTTTGCCATCAGGCCCACGGAGCCCGTCGGACCCTGTGGAGGCAAGGGTGGTGCTAGCCAAGGAGGCAGCAGTAGAGCAGGACATGGGGACAGCAGGACATGGAGGGGGTGGGCCAGGGGCAGTGCTGGCCATGGAGAAGCAAATGCTCTGGGGTCCAGGAAGGCAAAAACCATGCAGCTCCTGAGAGATTTGGGTCAGAACCCAAACGCTCATCCACAGCCAGCATGTGACCGAGACACTTCTGTTTGGGCCGCATCAGCACTTCCCCTGGCCTGGCCCAGGGGCTGCTGAAAGGAGCTGTCGGGAACGTTTATGCTCAGGACAGAGACAGCTTTCCCCCCACTCTGTGCACATCTCGCTTAATGAGGAAATTCCAGGGGGGCTCTTGACAATAAGGGTCCTCTAGGCTGTGCCAGCTCAGCAGCCCAAGGGGGTTAAGTCCCTCAGTGTTGGGGTACCTCACCCAAAAGGCAGTAAGCCAGGGCCTGGCAGTCCCTCTGCTGGAGTTCCCCAGTCCTGTAGTGATGCCTCAGCACCCCCTCCCCACCCAGGTCAGCCAGGCCAGCTGTCCTCCAGTGAGCTGCTGGACCTAGGGCTTGGGAAAGTGGCAGTGTGGGAACTAGAGGGTCACATGAGCATCTCATGAGGCTGTTGTTTGTCTTGCTAAGGGCTGCCCCTCCTTGCATGTTGGAAAGTATGATGGCCTCATCACACCGGCAGCCCCCATGGAGGCCTGGCCTAAGGCAAGGCCAAACGAGAGCCACGCAGACCGTGGCAACATCACGCCCTCCTCTCCTGTCCATCCTCGGCCAGCAGTGGCCTGCACTCCATACTCCCTGCCTGCCACCAGCCATGCAAGGCTCAGCCCGGAGCCTCGAGGGCTCAGCTGGCTGATGTTGTGCAGGAGCAGGGGCTTTGGCTCGGCCCTCTCCTGACATGACAGCAGGGGACACATCCACTTGTCAAGATGAGCCAATCACAGACCCCAAGGCAGGCCACAGAAGGGGACACAGCCAGCTATGTCCAAGGCAGCCAAGGAAAGGCTCCCTTGGCGGTCCTGAGCAGGGTAGAATGGAGAAGGAGAGGGTCAGAAGCAGGCCCCAGGGCCAGGGCTGGTCCAGGCGGGGCTCCCATCTTTGAGAGAACACTGAGCCTCCTACTGCCTTCCGCCTGGCTCTGCACAGTGCCCAGCCCCCTTCCCTGGAGCAGGGGCTGCAGAGAGACAGACCCCAACCCCAGCACTCCCTCAAACTTTCATGTAGGTAAGAAGAGCAACTCTGAGCATCCCCACAAGCAGTCCCCAGGGGAGCCAGGCCCACCCAGGGGAAAGCACAGGCCCGAAAGCTGTGGCTTTGACCAGCAAACATCGACATCCTAACACCAACAAGCTCACAAAGGGATGGATACCACCTGGCTGGGCTAGAGCCTGGGTAGTGGGACATGCCCCTCAGTGAGAAAACCTTCTGCCTTCCTCTGGGCATGGGGCATGGCCCTCAACCTCCAGTGAGGATCACAGACTGAGGGCAAGGTGGGGCCTCAGGGCCTTCCTACCTGAGCAGAGGAGGTTGGCACCTTTCATCAGGGTAGTGCCCAGGACAGCTGGGAACGGGGAAGCCAGGTCAGAGCCTCTGGAGCCCGGCTGCCTCTGGGACCAGCCTCAGGGCACTCATCAGCCAGTCAGAGGCAGTGGGCACCATTAGCCCATCCACTGTGCCAGTTAGTTCTCTGAGTGGAAGTGCGGGCCGGGGGCAGGGCAAGGAAAAAGCCCTGTGGCAGCTGCAGATCTGGCTCTCTGCAGCTCTTTCTGGCTCCCATTCTCCCTGTGCCCCCCGTGACCCCAGTTCTCTTACCTCTACCAGGTGGGGTGTCGGGTTGAAGCCACATAGGTTGCACACCTGGAGCTTGCAGGTGGTGCAGGTGTTATAGTTGGCTGGGCCCTTGCTGCCCACGTTGAGCTCGGCTTGGCACAGCGGGCAGGTGGCCCTTTCTTTCGGCATGGTCTTTGGCTTGGCAGCAGCCTTGGACACTGCCTGGTGTTCTGCTCTGCCATGCTTTGGACTGGTCGTTCCCCCAGTTCTCGCCAGGGCTCCAGGCCCTGATGCAGGACCTGTTCTAGCTGCAGGTTCAGTTTTGGCTCCAGGTGCTGGCCCAGGCCCGGGCCCTGAACCTGGGGGTCTTGGGCCAGCCTCCTTGCTGGCATCACTGAAGACAATCTTGGGCGTCCCCTTGCTGGGGGTGGGCTGGCCCTGGGAGTCGGCCTCAGGCTGCACAGACATGAGGGTACTCGCCTGGGTCAGCAGTGATGCCCCAAGGCCAAAGAGCTTCCCAGTGAGGCCCTCCTGGGTCTGCTCAGCAGCACCAGGCCCAGAGGGCACTGCGGTGGCACTTTTGGCCAGGGTCTCTCCTACAGGTGGCCTGGGCTCAGCTGTGGAAGGCTTGACGGGGTGAGGGGGCTGAGGAGACACCCTCCCCACCTCTGAAGGGGCAGCTGCTGGGGCAGGCCCCGGCCCTGAGGTGGCCCTGGCTGTCTCAGGCTGGCGGGGGCCAGGCTGTGGTCCCCCTGGGCCCCGTGATCTCTCTTGCTCCGGCTTCCCCAGGGGCTGTTTGGCTGGGGAGTGGGCAGGAGACAGAACTGGGGAGTGCAGCTGCTGCTGGCTCTTGGAGCGAGGCGCAGTGGTCATGTCCATCCCCAGAGCCCTCTGCATCTGGCAGTTCAGACAGAGCCACTCCTGCACCTGGGGAGGAAGCAGCACGGTCAGCAGGGCTGGCGGCACTCACAGCGCAGGTCGCTGCAGGCCCCGCCATAGCCAAGGCCAGCTCCCAGTGCAGGCAGGAGCACCAGCCTGCTCAGGTTCTTCTGGGCTGCTGGGAGCTGGGCTGAGAGAGCCAATGGCACGGCCCTGCCAGCTAGCAGCCGCCAGGTACGTGGGGCAGAGCAGAGGCAGCCACACACTCACCCTCCCTCCCCACAGCCACCAGCCCACTGCCAGCCACGCCCTCCCACTCCAGGGTCCTCCCAACCACCCACCGGCTGTATCTCAGCTCCGTGGACATCATCCCAGCCCACATCCTGCCTCACCCACCCATGCCACTGTCCTGGCCCGATGACCCCGTAGCCTCCATCGGTCACTCAGCTTCCCCTGCTGCTCCTCTCAGGCCATCACCACACAGCAGCCAGAGGTGAGTGAGGAGGGAAGGCGAGCCCTAGCAGTGCCTGGTACGATAGATATTCAGGGAGAGCTGGCAGGAAAAATAAACTCGTGAACAGGGTGCAAGAGGGCACAGGGAATGAAAAGAAAACAGGGCTCCTGTGCTGGAGGAGCAGAGTCTAGCTGAGGAGACAAGAGACACACAAAATCGTGAGAGCAAAGTAATACAATGGAAGTGGAATGAAATAAGCCCTTTTTGTTCCTTAAGGAGGACAAATTTTTGAAGAAAATGGGGAAATGTGTGCCTCCAGAACTAACAAGACATGTGTCGCGATTCACGTGACAGACGTGTAGTTTCTCCCTGTCACCAACCCCTCCCTGAGCAAAGTGGGCACGAGACTCAAGTTGGGCCAATCAGTGGTTCAGCTGGTGGTGCAGAGCGGGCATGTGACCTGGCAGGCAGGCGGGGCAGAGCCCAGCCCTGCTCACGTGCGGAGGAGCCGCAGTGAGAGTCCCTTTTTCTTCCTGATCACTAGCCAGAGGGATGTTGCCTGGCAGGTCCACGGCCTCCTTCCCCAGCATGCTGGGGGACGTTGAGATGAAGCCCACAGACAGAAGTAGGGCCAAGGCGAAGGGAAAGGGGCAGATTTGACCATTTCACTTAGTTCTCCATACGCAGCTGTGCTTTAAGTCTACGCTTGGACTTCCAGTTACATGAACCAATAATATGTTTTTTTTTCCTCCAAAATATCTGCACATAAGCCAGAGCATATACTTACAGGCTCAAACCCCTCTAGTGGCTTCCCATCACGCTTCCCGTGGGGACTCTCTACCATGGCCCCCGAGGCCCCGGTCCTCCACGGCCTGCCCCTCTGTCTGGCCTTCTGTCCTGCCATCTCACCTGAGCCGGCTCACCCTGAAGACTGGGCCTCTGTCCTGCCAAGTGGTGCTCTGGGCTGGCTTCTGCCCGGGCCTTTGTACTCACTGTCTCCTCTGCCCCCAGGCACAGTCACTTGCATAGGTCTCAGATCGAGGGTCACTTCCCCATCAGAGCCCTCCCCTGGCCACACAATCGAAATACCACCCAGTTAATTTTCTTCACAGGGCTAATGCTTTCCCAAAGTAACCTACTTGTGTGTTTCCTGGGCATCTCCTGCCTCCTCGCGCTCCATGGTGATGCCCCCAGGACCGCGCACAGGGCGTGGTACAGACCAGGGCTCACTCCAGACTGGCTTGCTCTGGGATTCATCCTGGCAACCTGTTCATGAGGGCACAGCTCCCACAAGGCCACAGCCAGAAGGCTGGAGAGTTGGTGCGTTGGTGAGGAGGCTCCTTCCACCCCTCCATCAGCACCGAGGCTGGAGGCTGGAGGCCGAGGTTGCTTCTATCTATCATTGCAGCCAGAGGCTTGCAAAGTGCCATGGCGGCTCAGTTGCCAGGGAACGGTCCAGTCTGACCTTTGGGGCAGAGATCCCTCTTGCCCACCTGCAGGGGTGCCTCCAGCCCTGCCCTCTTGAGGCCAGAGGGCTGTGTGACTGCTGCGCTGTGGTTGAGTTGCCAGCTGGGGAGCCTGGGCTCAGCCACCTGCCCAGCAGCCGAGGAGGGGCACCAAAGAGGGGAAGAAACCGCACTTGGGTGAGCGTCCCCTTGTACCCAGCCCCACACAGGGCGTGTTCACAGGCATCCTCTCGTTTTGTCTTCACAGCAGAGGAAACCAGGTCTGATGGGGTTCAGTGACATGCTCCTGTGGTTGCACAGCCAGCAAGTGGTGCTGCCAGGGAGATAGCCCCAAAGCCCCTCCAGGCTTGTGTGCTGGAGCCTGGAGCCTGGCGCCTTCTGCATTCCTGAAGGCCACGCAGCCTCATGCAGGTCAGGTCAAGGGTCTAGAAGTTGCCCCTGCAGAACTCTGGCCACGCCATCAAAGACCAAGCCCCGCTCTGGAAACCAAAGAACGGTGATGCCAAAGCACTGGCAGGGGGTAGGCTATGTCACCCCCGGGAACTGTTAACTCACCCAAGAGTGTTTAAGACCCAAGGAAACTCTGTCTGCATTTGGACAGAGAAAGCCACAGAGGAAACAATTTTGTGTCCTCAGGACTCAGTCTGAAGACCCCTTAGAAATGTCATTCTTTGGGGGGGGGGGGTAGGGAGGCTTGTTCCCATCAAACAGGGAACTCCCGAGGATAAGCTGTGTCTGCTAACCCTCAGAGGTACCCTGGGAGGCAGTTACCCTCCTGAGGGGAGGCCCAGGCTCTGGCCCACGTGGCAGCCACAAACTCAGTTCCTGGGGTGGGTGCCAGCCCACACCCAAGGCCCATGCGTGAGGTGGGACTCCCCAAGAAGCGGGATCTGGTAGGTAAGGCTTCTTATCCTGGGACCTCAGAGGGATCCTCCCTTGGGTTCTGGACAGGGTTGAACAAGTGGGCAGGGGCTTGTGCTAACATTCCTGCACTCACCACCAGAACCTTCCTTTACCCCGCCCCCATCAAGCAGGCTGTCAACAGGAATCTCACCTAAAATAGAACCTCTCCAAGAAAAGGATAAAATGCCCCTCCATGACTCACCACCCAGATGGGTGCAGCTATTTCTATCCAGCCTCTTCCAGCCAGCAAGGAGCCTGGACCACACCCTCTCCCGGCCCCTCCCAGGTTCAGGCCCAGGCAGACAGGCCCAGCATGCAAGGCACCCCATGGAGGATACTGGCTAGGGGAGCTCTCCGAACCCAGCAATACTTCCCTCTCTTCCTTCCCACAGATCGCCAGGCGCTTGCTGGGACGGGCACCTCGTTATTCTCTTCCTCCATACTCAGAGGTCCCCACCCCTGTGCCAGGGGGATGGAGGCTGCCCACTGGGCAGGGAGAGAGATGGCTGCACACACCCAGCCCACCTGCCCACCGAGGCCAGGCCTGTGGCAGACCCCTGGCCCTGGGACCAGCGGCGAGTCTCCCTCAACTGCACACAGTGCCTGTGGCTCCTTGGCATCCCCTAAGCTGCTGCCCACCAGATTGAGAAGGAATAGCCTACTTCTAGTGTGACAAGAAACCTCTTATAGGTCCTGCTGTCCATGAACCTGACCTGGCACACGGCTAGGAGATGGCCACCAGCCACAGACCTCCTGTCCTAAGAGCCAGAGGTAAAGTCAGGGCAACCTTGTCATGCAGACCCTTCTTGCCAGCAAGGACACCATCCTGCCATCTCGGAGGGTGGGGGGGGGCCTCCATGGACACCCATGGGTCTCAGCCCAGTAGGGACCTGGGCAGCAGCAGAGATGGGAAGGCTGCGGGTAGTGTGCAGGCCAAGGGGGTTTGGGGTGGGGGAAGCAGAGGCTGCAAGAAAGTGGCTTCCCACAGGGAACTGCTGCCCACTCTGCCAGGAGCCTGCTGGGCATTCAGAAAGGCTCTGAGGGACGTTCTCCCTGAGAAGAGCCCCTCTCAGCTGCTCCCTCACTTGGACTGTTCAACGTGCAGAAGGGCAGCTGAGGTGGCACTGCTCACCGAGGCCAGTGAATCACACGGTGAATGAGCAGACAGCCGTGATCCGTCTGCAGTGGCCATGCCCTGCTGCTCCCTCCGCTGGGCTCTGGTGCAGAGAGGGGAGTGGGGGGCAGTTTTTAGGAGGGGCTTTGACATCTTCCTCACAGGGATATTGGTGACACAGAAGCTCGCCACCCTGTGTTTTAGCCTCAGGGTGGGATCACACTTTGCTTGTCATACCTGGCTCCAAAGGATACTGCCCAGGGTACCTGCTTCTACGCCGGGGCAGGGCCTGTCTCACTGCCACCTCCATGGCTTCCAGGAAGCTCTGGGGGCCCCCAGCAGTGACAGGCTCTCTTTCTGGTGCGTGAGACTCTCCTCCCACCTCCAAGGCAGGGGGCTGCAGACGTCACTGAGCTTGCCTTCCTGTAGAGAGCAGCACTCACGCCGAGGCCCAGCCCTCCCCGGGTGAGCAGGCACTCAGTGTGTCGGATGGCTCTGCACTGACGTCGTGCCCGATGCCGCATCCATGCTTGTTTCCATTTTGGTACAAGTGAAAACATCACAGACACAGCTTATAAATGAGCCCTCCCTGCTGGTGCCAAATCCAGAGGTTCCTGGGGGGGGCCCCCCCGCCAGCCAGCGTGACCGCATTCTCTTCCGGGCTGTGAGTCACTAGCCGGGACAGGAGGTACATATCCCACTGTGGCCCCTGGACAAGGGCAGGCTGGAGGAGGGAAGTCAGGCCCCACCCAGCATCCAGCTTCCCCAAGTCTGCCAACAATCTGCTTCACCTGTCAGCTGGCTGGCCTCAGGCTAAGATGCAGGCACCACAGCATCCTATAGTACAGGGCACACTGACCCAGGGCTGGATCAGCCAGGCCTGGCCCACAGTGAAGGCCTGTACCAGTCTCATCAGGTCAAGACCCTGGGAGAGGCCCTGGAAACCTGCCCAGCATCTGGGACTGGGATTTGGGGAGTAGAGCTCCATGAGAGGGGAGAATCTGACCCCTGCTAGGCTGCAGGTACATCCGCCCCTCCTCCTGATATCCCCCATCCCTGCCATAGCAGCCCTCCCCACCCTCCAGGCCCATGCACTGTGCCCAGTAAACTCTCCTGTCCAGGACCAAGCCCACTCCCCACACCCATCCTGCACACACCTCTTCAGAAGTCCCCCTCCCTGGACTTCAGAGTGTGGCAACGCCTCAGCTGCTCTTTAGAATCCCTGGGGCCCTTGGGGCCCAGCCCTTGGCTTCCCCACCCTTCTACCCCTCGGCCCCCGGCTGCCTACCAGACACCTCTATTCCTCAGCCTCACCCACAAGCTTGCCATCACCCCAAACTGTGTGTCCTCCAAAATCATACTTCCCCTGTCCTTCTCCAGCTGTCTAGGTCTCTTCTGAGCCGCCTCCCCCCGCCGCAGTGTGGCAGCCCTGGGGCCTCAGAGCGACCACACCTTCTGAGCCCCTGCTTTCTGTTCAGCCAAGGGTCCTCTGCCTTCACCTCTCTTCCTGTCCAGCAAACCTGGTCTGCCAGGCCAGCCACTCTGCTTCATATGTGCGCTCTCTTGGCCCGTGTCTGCTTCAGAACGGGACCCAGCCACTTCCCTTTTCTCCAGGCTTGCAGGCAGGCAATGGAATAGGCAGCAAGCAAATGGGCTCCACTGGGAATTAACTTCTGTCCAACCTCCCCTGGGCTCCCACAGCTGCCTGGTGAATTCACCCCATCTCTCCAGGAAGCTTTTCTCCACAATGGCTGCTTCAATTTCTCCTGTCCCCCTCCCTGATTTCTGGCTCAAATGATGGTCCTGCTTCCAATGTCTTAACGAGGAGCCACAAAATAGGATGCCTCCTCCACACTCAGGACCTAGACCTGCCTCTTCGGGGGTCCCAAGTCCCGCATCCCTAGGCACCCACCACTTTCCTCTTGGAACTCAGACAGGGCGACTGTCTCCTGTGTTTCAGAAACCCTCTCCTGTCCACATGGATGGCCCTCACACTGCGGAATGACAGAAGCCATTACAGAAGAGAACATTCTGTAGGACTCATTTCTATGAAGTTGCGGCATAGGCAAAACTCATCCCTGGTGGATGAGAATCAGAGCAGCAGTTGGGTCTGGTGGAAGGGCAGGGCAGGACAGGGATGGGCCTGAAGGGACTGTCTGCGGCGATGGGGATGTCTATCTCGATTGAGGGGTTTGGATGGCTCAGGTGCAAGCTTCCATCAAAGTTCACTGAATGGTACACCGAAGCTTTGTGCATTTCATTCCATGTAAAGTTTACCTTTAAAAAAAGCCCTTTAAACAAATACTGATCTCTAGTTAATGATACACTTCCTGCAGAGTTTGGTGGGAAGTATAAGGATGTCAGTATATGCTTGTGACTCCCCAAGGTCTGCAGCCCAACCTGTCTGCTGCCCACCAGGGTTGGAGTTTTTCAGCCTACTGGACCCCACTTGGCTCTCACAGGCACCTCCAACTCGGCATGACCCCAACAGAAAAACTCCCTATCTCCACCCCCTGCCCCACATCCAATACCTTCCCAAATGCTGCCTGTTTAGTCTCCAAAATACACTAGGAATTGGCTGTGACTCTCCACGACCATCACCGCTACCCCACCCCAGCCTGTGCCCAGAACCGAGCCCTGTCCCAGTGGGCTGTTCTGCACAGGACAGCCCGAGGGGCGGGGCTGTGGTGTTGCTTCATATAGCTCTATAGATCTGTAGAGCTATATGTTTATATTATGTTCTCTCTCTATCTCTCTGAGAGAGAAACAATGTAAAATTTCCCACATTAACCATCTTTAAGTGTCCAATTCAGTGGCATTAGGTACATTCATAATGTTGTACAGCCATCACCACTGTCTATTTCCAAAGAGGCACTTTTCAATGTCCATCTGACCTCCCCACTGCCACCTTGAAAACCCTTTCAATCGCATCTAGAAAGGGCAGGATCTGCATGCCCTCTGGTCCTGGCTGGCCATCCCAGCCCCCTGGACCTGGCTTGCTCCTAGGCCCTTATACGGACCATGCACTTCCCCTCAGGCCTCCCCTGCCTTCACCTGTCTCTAGTCCGGCTTCAGTCTAACATCCTGCAGCCTGATTTCCCCTCTTGTAGAAGCCCCCAAGGGTCTTGTCGCAGCATCACACCAAGCACCAAACTCCCCTGCCCAGCCTTCCTCCTGGTCCTGCTCACCCTGACCTCCAGGAGTGACTGTGTGCTTGCTTGTGTGGTTATTGGCAGAAGAGCTGCCGGTCTCACTGGCCTGCAGGCTCCAGGGCCTGAGCAACATGTCTGGTTCCGCTCTACCCGATTCTCCAGAGTCAAGGGCAGTTTCTGGCTTATGATGAGGACTCAAATGGCATCTATGGAGGGAGGAAAGGATGAAAAGAGGGCTGAGGGCCACCCTCTGACTAAGGGGATATAAGCAGGCTTGCCCAGGCCAAAGATTGAGCTAGACAGAGAGTAAAAACAGCAGAACCAATGGGAGACCAGCCAGCCACTGGCTTCATCACCGAGCTTTCCTCTTCTGCCTCTTCTTGCCTATGCTTTTCTCTGTCACCTCCCTCTCTTGCCTCTCCACTCTTGTCCCTTCTCCCCGGTCCCACTTTATCTATTTCTCCTTTTTGCTGCCATTTTACTCCATTCTCTTTTCATTCTGTTTCCTTGGCCTGCACGTATATAAAAGCAGGAGTTTTAGGAATAAAATGTCCTATTTTCTGTTCTGAATTAATTTGACATTCACTCTTGGGTAACTTTAGAGCCTCCTTTCACAGCTAAAACTTATCTGCTGTCCCAGGCCTGACGGCCCCAGCTGTGAGCCAACCCGCACCCTGCACAGCTGCCTCTTCCACATGTCCCCAGTGGCTCTGGCCTCCACCTTGAAGTGGTCCACACGAGGAGGGCAAGAGTCCTGTCTCCTGGGGTCACGGACCAGCAGCAGACCTGGCTGAAGCTTGGGGGCATTTCCCTGCTGACTTGGAGATTGTTGAGGTCGAAGTGACCACGGCAAGGCAAACTGCCCCAGAGCTAGATGGAGGGGAGAGAAAGGGCTCCCAACAGGCCTGCCACCTGGACACCCACTTCTATTGGTTTGGAGGTGGAGGAGGGAAGGCTGGGCACCTTCACAGATGTCACCTCCTCCTGGGCTCAGGAAGGAAGAGGACACCTTTGCCTCTCCTCAGCCCACTGCTGATCCATGTCCTTCTAACACCTGCTCCTCATCCTCACGGGCCCAGGCGGCAGTGTGGCCGGGAGGGAGCAGAGGAAAGGGGACGTGGCGGTGGCTGCAGCGAGGGATCTACATGCACTCACAGCACCGCCCCCGGCCGTCTGGTGCCCAGCCCTCCGGAAAGGAGTGGGATGCAGGCAGTAGATGAAGAGACTGTGGCCATCGAGTCCTCTCCCTCCCTTCTCCACACCACCCACCCTGGGCAAGTGCCCAGGCCCAAGGCTTTTCAATGAGGGGAAGGGGTTGGGGAGCACCGTGGATTAAAGATCCTTGGCCTGGTCTCAGCAAAGTCTAGACCTTCAAACAGACAAGCAAAGGCCCTGATCATCCTTCGTTGTTTTCTTAGAGGAGCTTTAAGTGATCCTGACCAGAGCAGGGGTGGTGGGAAGAGACAGGCAGGCTCACATCTGGAGGAGTCCAGGCCAGGGAGGCCTCCAGGAAGGCTGGCAGAGATGGGCTATACCTGCCGCAGGCCACTGCCTACATTTTCTGGCCGGTATCACTCCTATCCCCAGTTTTGCTTTCCTACCCTCCACCCCCATCACGGGGCACTGAACGGGCTTACATGCTAACACCTCTGACCTCCGAGTCCATGTACCCTCACAGGGATGGTCTCTTGCGGGTGGTGAGAAATGTTCGGACCCCACAAGGAAAACAGCAGCCCTTTGCCACGGTTTCACACAGGCAGAAATAGTCTCCACCACAAAGAGAGACCAGAGAGCCCTGCTTGTTTTGTGCAAAAATGGACTGTGGATGGAAAAAATGGGGCTAGGAGCCCTTGGGGGAAAACGAAGACCTGGCCACTAGTTCTGGGTCCCCAAGCTCTTTAGCTCCCAAATAACCCAGAATAAGCCAAGACTTCCCAGGACTTGATCTCCTCCACGTTTCCAAAGACCCAAGAGCAGCTTCACTGGCAATCTCAGAGAGGTGACAGCCTCCTCCATGCCACTGGTGTGGCCCTCGTCCTTCTTCAGGACTGCCATATCCCTCCCTCTGCCAGGGGAAGCTGAAAAGCAATGCATTCTGCTGATGTACCTGCAGGAGGAGGCACCGTGCCCTTCGAGGCCAGAAGCAGGACCCAGGCTGCCGCCCCTCCACCAGGGCTCAGCAGCACCACGCCAGCAGTTTCAGGCACAACCTCTCTCGCCCCAGAAAGGACTCCTCGGGAAGGCAGGGGAGAGGAGCTCAGACCAGAGGTGGTTGGAGCTGGGTGGACCTATCAGCAAAACCTGTCCACTTGTTTTCTCCTTACACTGGAGCGTGACCAGGGAGGTGAATCTGCTCTTAGCCAAGTGGCAAAAGGCACCTGCTCTGACTCAAGAATTAGGCTCTTCCAGACCCTCAGGAAAAAGCACCAAAGGTTCTTTTTCCTTGACAGGAACACCACTGAGAGCCAACCATGGAGAAGAAAGGGCTCTGCTTGGAGACCCGGGCAGAAAAGGGCAGCCACCAGGTGAAACCCTGGAGTCTAGGTCAGCATTTCCCAAACCAGATGCCAAGGAACAGCATCTTTAACGTTCTGGGAAAGCAAGTCCGGGAAGGGCTGCCAGCCACAGCCCCGCCCTGGAGCTCTGCAGTGCCATCAGGAGGCTGATGGCCCTGAGAACCTCCCTGGGAAGAACCACTGCCTGTTTCCAGCCTGGCACATGCTTGAAAGGGCAGGCCGGGAGGCCTCTCTTCTCCGAACAGGGCAAATCTGCAGTCAGTTTCAGACCCCTTTCCTCCTGGCCCCAAGCCTTGCCTTCCTCCCGGCAGTGAGGCAGATGGACCGAGTGTGGCCAAGGTCCTCCCACTCTCCTGTTTTCCCAGGCACACTCAGAGGCTGGCTCCCTTCCCACCAAAGATCCTGGGCTTGGAGGAACCCACTGTGTGTTAAGGACTGGGATGCCCACCAGGAAAATGAGGCCATCGTGTAGGGCTCTCCCTTGATCTCTGCCCACCCCACCCGAAGTTGTTCGGACCCAAAGCTTGAGTGAGCTTCTCAGGAAGGCGGAACCCAGAGGCAAGGCCAGCACAGGGGGGATGTCCGGAGTGGTATCTCTCATCCCTGCCTGCCAAGCCTCGTGGCTCCTGGGAGGCCAGGTGCTCTGGCTTCTCTCTGGCAGAAGGGTACAGGTGAGCTGCCCTGGCTTAAACACACTGTTCCACAGAGTGCAGCACAAACACTTACCTAACAATCAGGGCAGGGACAGGCCGTTTCTAGTCCCAGATGTCATAATCACGAGTGTGCACGCCTCCTCAGGAAGCCCCCACACTCCAGGAACGACTCCAAGAGCTCTGAGTCATCTCCCCACACCGGCAGCTCCTTCCTCAGAATCTCACACTTACCTCTCGCCAACCACACGTCCCACACCCACAGCGCCTCATGTCACAAATAGACCCCAACCTGCGAACAATTATTCTCACTCATCCCCCACCCCTGGGGTCCAAACGGCTCCTGCTGCTGATCATTCCAGTGGTGGCCACGGCTGCGTCTGCCATCAGCCATTCTCCATCCTGCCCAAGGCAGAGCTCTGGGGGAAGAACCAGAGACTTCTATGGGTTGCCCTGGCCCACTCGGTTCATTTCAAAGGCATGGCCCCCCCTGCACAGCTAGTACATTGGAGCAGTGGCCCCCAGGTCACCAGAGCGCCTCCAGGGACTTGGCTGAGTGTCCCACAGCCACTCAGTGCATCCCAACCAGAGCCAGAAAGAGGCAGTAGACCGAGGGTCTTCTGGGGCAGAAAGGGGGCCAATCTCATGGAAATGGTCCCAAAGTGGCCTCCTGGTAAGTATAGGACACTGTCACCCATTGTGAATGCTTGGCCCCCAACCTGGGTCTCTATCCCAAGGTTGTTTCTCTGGGGATAGGCACCTGCTCCACTCCAGAGGGGAGCTTCCCAGATGCCCAGTGAGAAGCAGTTTCCTGCCTCCCCTAACACCTGGCTCTTCTACCAGGGCCCACTGATGGGGAGAGAGGCTGGTCCAGGGCCCTCTTCAAATGAGTACCCATGCAGAAAAGTTGTCCATAAGACTGTCTTTGGTCCTCTCAATGCCATTCTTCCAGGTCAAACATGGACCAGGTAAGAAAGCATCTTGTGCTCTGGGACTGCTCAAGCCTTCAGGAGGAACAGGAACCCCTCAGGAGACCTGGGGCCAGGACTTGTTCTCTGCTACCACACCTGGAGCCAGAATACGATGCCATCAAGACACAGAGGCTGGTGGCTCAGGGTAATGAGAAGAAAAGAGAGTTGGTGACAGAGCAGAAGGGAAACAGAGAGGCAAGGGAGGCAGGTGAAAGGAGCGGCGCAGAGGCGGTTACCTGGGTGAGGTGAGGGTTGGGGTTGAACCCACACTGGTTGCAGACTTTGCTGTGACACTGGGTGCAGGTGTTGAAGTTTGGCTGGCTGGGGCCCGACGTGAGGTCCGAGGTCTTACATATGGGACACAGCATGCTGCTGGGAAGGGGGGCGATCTGGGGGACGGAGTAAGGTGATGTGGGAGTGCTGCCTCTGTCCGGTGACACAGAGGGGGACCGCCCTGATCTCTGCGTCCTGCTGTCTACCTGCAGCGTCCTTCGGGGGCCATCAGCCTCCTGGCCCGCTGGGCCCTGTGCCCTCGTCTCCCGGGGGCTCTCATGGCCGGGAGCAGTAGCAGAAGCCTGCTTTGGGGTTGGAGAAGCTGCTCTCTGGCTACCCAGGGGCTCCTTGGAGTCCAGTCTCCTGGAAACGCTGAAATGACATGGAAAATAACTACATTAGAGACACATCTTAAAGAAGCAGCCTGCAGGAGTTTCTACCAAGCCCTGCCACCACTCCTCTCTCCCTGCCCCGTGGCCCTTTGGTCACAGCCACCGTCTGCTGAGTGTGGACTGTGCCCGAGTGCAGCCCTGACAAGCGTCTCCCACTTGAACCATCAGCACCGCGCCATGGGGTAAGGTCACGAGTGTCCCTCTGACACCCTGATGAAGTGCAGGTTCTGACTCAACAAGTCTGGGGTCTGCATTTTTAAGAATCTCTAAGGTGTGCCTCTGTTACGGCCTGCAGACCACACTTTGAGTACCAGGGCTCGAAACCTGTGTATTAGGACCACCTAGGGTAATTTTTAAATTTCTCTCAGACTGAACCACAGACAAATTACAGGTTCTGTGGTGGCCAAATGGCAGCACTAGTATTTTTTCCTCCCCAAACGATTCCAAGATACAGCTCAAGTTCAGAACTACTGCCCTGGCAGGTCTGGTACCTTCTAATGTGTTGCCTTCAGAGGCTGACCCCAGACAGCTGGCGATGGCTGGGGGAGGAGCCCCGGCCGTCACCCACAGGGACAAAGAAGCCTTCTTCCTGGCAGTCCTCCAGCAGGCCTGAAGCCAGACCGCGATGGCCTTGATGAAATGTTTGTTTTTTTTTTCCGCGTGTGCAGGGCTGGGTGGGAGTGGAGTTCCAGGGTCCAGCCCTGGAGGCACCACAGAGGGAGGCCCAACCTGCCTGACCCCCACCGCCAGGCGCCCCGGCCCAGCTGCAGCCCAGCCGCGGGAGTTGAGTAGCACAATGAGGTGGAAGCGGGTGGTCAGGCTGAACTCGGTTCTCTTGCATTCCTTCCCTTTGGACCAACTTGAGTTCATTTCTACCAATTTTTCTTTTCCAAGTTAAGAAAAGCTGAGCACAAAAAGCCAAAAGCAGTGCTTTCTATGGCTTCCCTGAAATTCCATACTTGCTTCAGTCTGTATTCCTTTGGGTAGTCACTGGCACTCAGGAGACAGGGCAGACCGGCTAAGAGCCACTGCGGGGGCCTGGCCCCCGCGGCCTGCACAGCAGCCTGGCCTGGCCCTTCCGCCCTGCTAGCCCATCCTGGTAGCATCTGACTGACAGGAGGAGACCCTAAGTTTGCTGCCTCTACATGAAGGCCATCTGCTTGCCAAAAAGATCCAGGAGCCAACTGGCAGGACAACTTAGGACAGGCCATGTCAGAAGGGAGAGGTCTGGGGGCGCACCGGGGAGGCCCCCTGCAAGAGACTGCGGTTCTTACTCTCCTCTGGAGATCTGCTGGTGGAGAGACTCCCTCAGTCTAAGACAGACTCTTCCAGAAAAAAGAACCTCTAGTGAATGTCCATCAAATGTTCCTTTCATCAACCAAGAGTGGCATGCGCCACCCACACAGCCTCAGACCTGCACTTCCTCCTTCCATAGGGTGCCCAGGGCCTGGGGCTAGCCCCTCCAGGCCATCTTTGCCACCAGCTGTGAGGACCAGTATGGGGGTGGCCACAGCGTCTCAGGCCCACACTTGGAGCCTGGCACCAGGGCGTCAGTAGACTCATTTCTAGGGACCGTTAAGAAATGTTCCCACTTGGTTAAATTCATAGTTTCATTTTTCATGTAAATTATTTGGGGCTGGAATTTAAAAGCAGCCCTGGAAAGCTAGTCAGAAGCTACGAGAGCCCTTATAACATGTGAAGGGGCTGCAGCCCCCTCCCAGGAGTGCAAGGGCCTTGGCTGCTTCTCAGAAATTTAGCAGTTTCTACCATGCCTGTCACCTGCTCTGTGTGTGACAGGTAAACCTGTGTGTACACAGTGACTTTTTAATCCGATGTGGCATCGCATTGTAGTCTTTCTGGGGATATGTGTTTGACGTGACAATTAAGGCTCCAAACTCAAGTTAACTTTCAAGTCAGCTGCGGAGCAAGTGAAGAAACAACAAATGCCTGCGCCCAGCAGTCGGCCCCGCGAAGCCACTGCTCCCTGCACGCAGGCCCGTGACGTGTCCACTTACTGGACTGCCGCTGTGGCTGCCACCTGGCAACAGCAACACATGTCCATCACCCTTCACTCCCCTGTCCTCCTGGATGATTCCTCATACCTTCTCCTTGACCTTCAAGCTCTGACATGTCCCTCCCTCTCTTCACTGTCACTGACAAGCTGCTCGCCACCTTACAGAGAGAGGGGGAGCCGCTCGAGAGAAATTTGCACGTCCACAGCCGCTCCTGGGTGTCTGTCCCCCACTGTTTGCCTGTCTCCTGTTCCCAAGGCCCACTTCTCACCTTCACAAATTCTCCCGTCCTTCGTTACCCATTTCCCCCTCTCCTGGGTATTTCAGTTACCATACAAACATGCTTCTCCCTCCTAAAAAAGAACTTTGACCCACATTCCCCTTCAGCTACTGTCCCACTTTGTTCTTTATAGCAAAACTCTGCAAATGATCTCCACTCACTGCTTCCTGCTCCTCTCCTCTCCTCTCAACCTGTTCCAACTTGGCTTTTGCCCATCATTCTGCAGAAGACACTTGGGTCCCAGTCCCCAGGGGCCTCCACATCATGAAATCCAACAGTCACCTCTCAGCGCCTCGCCTCTCCTCATGAGCAGCAGCAGCACTGGCTGCTGCTGAACGCTCCCTGCTTCCTGAAATAAGGTCTCCATGTGCCTTCTGGAACACCACCTTCTCCTGCCTCATCTCCCAGGCCCGGGACCCCATTTCCTACATTGGAGGGACTCTGCCACTGTGCACAGTCGCTTCTCTGAGTGCACACGACCCCTGAGTCTCAAGGCTTGTCCAGACTCACAGCTTTAAGTCCCACTGCCCACCGACAACTACCATGTGTGTACCTCTGGCCCAGACTCCTCCTGAGCTCCTCCCTGGTCTAAGTGTCAACTCTACATCATCACTGACATGTCTGATTGGCATCTCTGAGCCCTGATCTTCCCCCATTTGCATTCCTCCTACTCTTTACCTTGGAGTCCCTTCATCTCTCATCCAGTGTCAATCATCAGTACATCTTGGTGGTTTCTGAGTCTGGCCACTCCCACTGCCTCCTTGCTTCATCTGGTTCAAGCCACTGTCCCTTCCTTTCTCAGTTCTGCCTAGGCCTGGCTGCCTCCACTTACCTTTCTATGGTCTTCTCTATGCAGCAGCCAGAACAATCCTTTACATACCTAAGTCAAACCACTTCCCTCCTCTGCTTAAACCCTCCAATGGCTTCCTTTCCCTCCCAGAGGAAAAGCCAAAAATTTTGCAATGGCCGCTGAGGCCCAGGAGATTCAGCCCCTTTCCCTCTGGCCTCATCTCCTGCAATGCCAGGCCCACTCCTGCCTCTGGGCATTTGCATCCGCTGGCACTTGTACTCTCTCAAGTCTTTGCTCTGGTGGCATCTTGGCAGGGACACTGTCCCTGACCATTCTCTCTCCTGCTCTTCGTCTTCATGGCGCTGAGCACCTTCCAACTCATCGTGTAGTATAAGTATTGCTTTTGCATATCCTTGGCGATCCCTGCATTACTTAGACTGCCAGCTGCGTGTGGGCAGGGCCTCTGTATGATTTCTCCACAGCTGTGTCCCAGAGCCCAGCACAGAGCCTGGAACGTGTTGGATGCACAATATGTGTTTCCTGAATGGATGGAGTGTGGGGGCATCATGCTTCAGAGAAGTAGAGTGTGGTCCCAAGTGTGTTAGAGCTGAGGGAACATGGCATGTGACCGGCCTGGCACTCAGCCCTTCCCCGGAGGAAAGAACTGCAGAAATGTCCCCTGGAGGCCTCTCCAGCCTCTAGCTGTAACCCCAGCCCCACCGTGTAGAATCTCTGTGGACAACAGAGGTGGTAATGCCAACCGAGTCCTCACCATGAGCCCCGCTGTGTGCTAAGCACCTGTCACATATTAACGCCTTTAAGCCTCATAGCAAACCCATGGGGTAGCAAATCAATGCAGTAGGATCCATTTTGCTCATTTTATAGACAAGGAAACCGACATTCAAAGAAGGTAGGCAACTCCCAAAGTCACTAGGACCTGCAAGTGGTGGAGCTGGGACTCTGATATCAAGGCCACCAGTCCCTGTCCTTAACCACTGTCCCACACTGCCTCTCTGGGGGAGCACAGGACGGCTGTAGAGGGTGGGAAGCACTGCAGTTTGGCTTCCCTGGATTCTTTCTTCTCTTCCTGAAGAGCTGTTTAAGTGGGCACTCCCTAGGAAGAGGTCTCTGACGCTCTGCCTCCCACTGTGGCCTAGGCCCCAGCACCAGGCTTGGCACTGCACGGCACTCAGTAGCACAGCAAAGTAAATACAGTGACGTGTGAACAGTCCAGTGAGCTCACGGAGTGGGCAGACATATGATTTAGTTATGACCACTTCACCTGGAGTTTGCCGAGCAACACCGAGGCTCGTTGAGAAAACTGGAGGTTCATTCATTCATTTGGGCATTCAGTCACTCTCAAACACTCACTGACCCTGGACCAGTCTCTGGTCCTGTGATAGGTACTGATGTTATGAATGGGGTATGCTTCTTACAATGGGACGTGGGTCCTTACTGATGGTCACTGTATTATTATCCTTATGTCTTATACATATTTTATAAGTATTTTTATATTCTTTATAAATATCCATTCAATATTTAGTTAAAATGAATTTTTAAAAAAGTGAATCAGACAGGGATCCGGTCCTGTGGGAGCCTCCAGCCTACAGCAGAGACAGATGTGCAAACAAATCACTGCATGATGCACCTCCACGCCATCCAGGGGAGGGGCAGAAGTCTGAGAAGGCTTTGAGGACAAGGAGACATCTAAGCCAGGTCTTAACAGACGGGCTGTCTCCCGAAGGTGACACAAGGGCCCAGAGGCAGGACAGAGCATGCTCAGTCTGGGTGGCTGGGCAGGGCAGGCAGAGCAGGTAAAAGCCAGTCGATTTCAGCACCTAGAACAGCTCCTGTCAATAGTGAGCTCTGAACTACCTGGACAACATGGGTGGCTCAGAGCTAACGCAGCCAGGGCAGGAGAACAGGGCCTCTAAAGTTTTCAGACAAGGCTGTGCTCAGCTTCTGTGTCACAAAATGATGGAGCTAGAGAAACAGTGAGAATGAGGCAATAGCTCAAGAGATAGTGCCTGGGGTGAGAGAGAGGGCACGTTCAGCAGAGGATACTTTTGGCTTGAGGTCCAAGGAGGAGCAGTCCTTTGACTGGGATAGGGGATCCAGGGGGAGCAGTCAACTGGGGGGTAGAGAGTGGGGAGGGAAATGGCAAAATCACGAGGTCAGGTTTGGTTTTGTTGAGTTAGTGTTGGAGGGTATCCAAGAGACATCAGGAAATGGGTCAGAGCTTGGGTCTGATTCAGATAAGTCTAGATATTTTTATCTGGGAGAGTTAAGAGTTCAGTTCACAGGATAGAGATCACATAAAGAGGACTGGTCCAGGGAAGATTTGTGGGGAGCACCAACATTTACGGGAGCAGGAGAGATGCTAGGAACAGAGAACTGAGAAAGAACACACACACACACACACACACACACACACACACACACACACACACACGGTTACAAAAGTTCCCAGGAGGCGGAACAGTCAACAGTGCTGTGAGGGGCCGGAGAAGCCATGGAGGAAAGGGCTCAGTCGTGATAGAAGGAGGGGTCCATCCATGGTAGGCAATCCAGAAGATCTGCCTGTCCCTGAACACCAGTCCCAAGGAGGCCAGGGTAGTTGGAGTAATCCCAAGCCTCCTCAGGAGGGAAGATAAGTGCCTCCAGGAGGCCCTCCTCAACAAAGGTCTCCACTGGGTGGAGAAGATGGGAGACGCAAAGAAGGAGGTGTCCACAGGCAGGACCCAGACCAGCCCCAGGTAGGCCAGGTTCACGGCTGTGGACCAGCAGCTGTGAAGGCCCTATAGGCCAATGTACTCCTCCTGCAGCCTCAGGTAACCCTCTTCCTTGAGGAGGGCTGAGGTCAGGAAAGCAAGGGGAGATGGGCACTACTGTAAAGCAGAGAAGACACAGGAGGGCAGGTAGGCAGAGGAGGAGGGAGAGGGCAGAGGTGCGAAGGAGGGGCTGGAAGCCAAGCAAGGGGACACTGCAATGTGGTAGCTAAAGACAGATATTTCTGAGAGACGGACAAAAAAGGTAGACGATGTAAAAACAGCTGACTTTCTACCAGCTTTCCTCCCTTCCAGCCTTTAAGGGTACTGACTGGTCAGAAACAAGTCGTAAGGCTGTTTAGCAGGCAGGAAGGAGCTCAGAACCCGTGCCGTGCCCTGTCCGGCACCATGACACTACCCGGAGAAGTGACCCGGACCACACTGATCAGAGGCTGGGCTCCCCTCCACCCGAAACCCCCAGGTAAGACATGAGGCCAACAAGCTCCAGTGACCACAGATGCTCCAGACACCAGGTACATGTATAAGGACAGGGCCACCAGGAAAAGACGTGTCTGCCCTGGTCCACGGTAGGAAGGAGCCTGCAGTCACTCTGGAAGCTGCACCTGGCGAGGACCTGCTCAGGCTGACGAGGACAGGCAGGAAAAGCAGGAGGCTTGGAGACAGTGCAGGCTCCAGAGGGAAGGCCAGGCTGGGCTCCACAGAGCAGCATTCTAGAGCATGCCCCCCACCGCCTCCAGTGGACCATCTGAAAGGGAAACATGCCCACCAATAAATGGCTGTCTTTGTTCGCCAGGAAAGGAGTGAACTGAAGGAAACTGTTTTTCTAAGTCAGAGCAGCCGGAAGAGTCCCACAACTTCAAACAAGGTTTCAATGAATTCATGGCTGACCTTTCTGTAATAGGCAATTATGGCTGGGCAGACGCTGCGGGAGGACCATGTCCTTTGAGACCCTGTGGTCCGTGTGTGTGCAGGCCAGGGGGGTGCTGCAGACCAGCGAGCGCCAGGGGCCAGTCCTGCGTCCTGGAGCAACCCTCTCAGGAATGGATGGTGAGGGGTGGGGGGATTGCAAAGTTTGAGTTTAGAAGGAATTCCAGTTTTCATACAAGAAAACATTTCTTGACTTGTCCAGCTTTCAAGCCCGTGGCCTCTTGCCTCTTTGATCTTGTGTCTTTATCAATAAAATGCATTTGCATATCCTCCACCTGTGAAGGTTTACCTACCAAGTCCGTGCATGTCTACTGCTGATAGAACAGTAACTCTCCCACAATGGAAGAGCCTGAGCGGCTGAGGCAGGAGATCAGTACGAACAGGCACCTTCATGCCCCCTCCTGCCGTGCCTCAGTTGCTATCTTGGCTCCCTCCTCTCCCTGGCGCACGCACCCCCGTTTGGAGGCCAGTGCTGAGGAAATGCTTCATCTCTCCGACTCCCAAGGGGGTCTTGAGTGGTGGCTCTCCTAGCCATTGAAGGTGTCCCCAGGCCATGGGGGCTCCTCTCCCCAGCTCTCCTGACACCGACAAGCCACAATGCATTTGCTCTGCCGGCAGCGGCAGCACCAAGGTGGGGGTCTCTGTAACTCACAAGGAGGCTGCACCTGGGCAGGACGCCAGCACCATGGGCTCAGCCTCTGCAATGCTCTCTTGAAGCCAGGGAACATCCTGTGGGCTGAGGAGGAAAGGTGCCACACACGGGGTTCCTGGAGGGGTTACGATATAGGCCGAGCTCCCCAAGAAGTTAAGGCTAACAATCACCCCTCCTCACTTTCCAGGCCCTTGAAGCTGCCACCCACTACAAGGGGAAGATGCCAAGACCCAAAAGACACTGGAGAATTAGGTCCTCCTTGGTACAGCCGTGGCAAAGCACCACACCAGCCTGGTGACAGTCCCCAAAGGAGGTGTGTACTGATGTACTTGGGCATACATGTACTCACACCCCTGAGCAGACAAACCAACGTGAAGAAGCCCTAGTGTTGCCCAGATGCCTGCCACCTCCACTCATCCTGCCCACTTAGAAACTAGCGGCTGACTTGTCCTATGGACACGCAGGCTTCAGTCAATCCCAGGCCAGTCTGTCTGGGCCAGGAGGGAACCTGGCTAAGGCAGTGAGCTCTGACCGCTTTGCTGTTGCTGAGGGAAAGTGGGATGAGACTGCGGGTGGGGCAGGAAGGCAGAGAATGTGGCAAGAGAGCTTGGTAGGAATAAGATTTGCTGCCACCAAACACAGGCAGGGGAAGGTGCCAGCGTAGGAGGAAGGGCCACCAGGAGGCTGGGAGCAAGATGGGAGCCAGCCCATAGCTGCCAGGAGAGCAAGCCCTGGGAGCTGGCTCCCCAGCCCTGAGGCCTCCGTGGGTCCGCTGGGCCGAGAGCACTTCTCGGGACAATCCGATTTGGCCTTGGCTCCCCTTAGGCCCGGCCAGTCTCCAGAATCCAGAACAAGGGTGAGAAACCAGGGCACTTTCCTCTAATGCCAGTAATTGAGAGCGGCTGCCTAGAGGGCTGGGTTTGAGAAGGATCAGTGGGAAAGAGTGTTGCCATCAGTTACTGAGATCTGTCACGAACCCAGGAGTGGGACACATAAGCACAATGGCCATGGACTTGCCACCCATGATGTAGAACAAACACAGACCTTTAGACCTGCCCCAAGTGATATCCAGCTTCCTGGAGTGTCTTACTCAGAACCAGGCCAGGCCTACCTGAGGCCAAATTCATCCCTACCAGAAAGAGATCAGAGGGTACATCCTGTGACCTGCCCGCAGCCCCACTTTCACCTCCTTCCTGTGGCTTTCCCTGAGTCACAGCAGCTGCATGTGGGCATCAGTCAGATGGAGCACCAAACACCAGGGGCTCAGGTAACTTTGAAGGCTGAACGTCTCATGCGCTGCAGTGCTTTGCAGGAATGATGACTCACCTGAGGGCAAGTGAGCCTTAGATGCCAGCCCCTTAGTCTAAGGACTCTGTTGAGGGGTTACTAGTCCTTTAACCACAGCTTCTCCATTCGTGTCTTAGGGAGTTCATCCATCTATACAGGTTTTCATTCATTCATTCATTCATTTAAAAAGAGCTCATATGACCGACGTTCCCTAGTTCTGAAGTGTCTGAACACAACAGCTTGGCTGGGTATAAAAGTCTGGGTTCACACTTTCTCTCCCTGAAGACTTTGCAGGATCAGCCCTTCTGCTTTCTAGCACTGACTGCTACTCTGCAGAGCTCTGGGCCAGCCTGGTAGCTGCCCATTGTTAACATTTTCCTCTGAATGCAAAAGCACTCTCCTCTTTGAAGTTCAGTAACTTCACCAAGACACGTTTGAATATTCCATATCTATTTTTTCCTGAAATTCAGTGTGTTCTTTCAAATGGAAAGTGAATGTGCTCCTTTACTGCCAGGGAAAGTTTTTTCTATTATATCCTTCGACATTACTCTGTTCCTTTGTTTTGCTCTCTTCTCCAGGGATACCAATGATACCTATTTTAGTTTCCTTTGTCTTTCCATTGTCCCAGCTGCTGGCAGCCATGGTTTTTCCCTCACCTGCTCAACCCCTTGGGCATCTCCACCTTCTTAGTAACTCTTTGATATCACAGAGGGTTCAGGGACACTCCTTCAGGTTCCCATATGCGTTGGCTTTGCTAACCAGTCCAAGGAGGGGGTTTGGGGATTTGGCCCACTGGACTCTGACCTTCATGCCCTGGTTCCATACAGGCAAATTTGTCCTCATCCTGGAATAATCTTCCCTGTACTTGGAAACCATTCTTTACTCACTGCATTTCAGCACATGGATTTTTTATTTTTTAGTTTTGTTGTAGAGTTTTTTGTTTCTTCTTCTCCTCACAGTTTTAGTTAGTTCGGTAAGGAGACTGAGCAAAGAGATGTTTTAATTCAAAATATTTAACAAGAAGACATTTTATAACCCAAAACAAATGCCATTTTTCTCTGGCTTTCCACCTGCACAAATTCTAAGTTATTTAAAGCACGGGCCCATTTATAAATCTGATTTAAACCTTAGATGTTATCTCTAGGAAGAGGAAAAGTACACATTCATAAACATTTTTGTTTGATTTCAGAAGGCACCAGACTTCCTGAAGCCCGTGGAGGCCGAGCTCCACAGGGGCTGATCTGGCTGGCTGGCTGCCTGCGGCCCCTCCTATCACACCAGCCTGACCCACGTGCCCCTCAATGAGAGCCCTGCCTGAGGCCTCGGGCTCCTAGACAAGGAGGGGCTTTCCTGCACCTGTGCCTGAGGGCTCTCCAGGAGGCTAGCTGAACACCTCCCCAGCACCATCAGACCCTGACTTCTGGTGTGGTGCCCCTGGGGCCTCCCTCCCGATGTGTGCCCCCACCAGCCTGGCCCCAGTGTTGCCCCCTGCAAGGCACTTCCGGTTTACTGCCTGTCCCTCTGGTCAGCCTGAGCACCCTGGAGGCCGAAGGGCAAGGGGAAGGAGGGCAGGGGTTCCTGGAATCTACTATGAGTACAATTCCTATGTGCCAGTCAGAGGAAGCAGTTCCACAGGCGTTTTAATCAGTTGATAAAAAATAATTTGTAATTAGGCAACGTTTGTAGGAAATGACCCTCCTAAGGCTTGAAAGCAACTTCTTGCAGGTGAGTTAAACAGTCAGGTGTATGCTATTCACCATTTACAAAGGTCCAGTTCAGTCAATCACCACAAATTCCAAGGGGAAAGGATTCAAAGGTTGGGATTTACTATAGTCCACAGGGGAGCTGGCTTCTCTAGCTAGAATGCAGTAGGGGGCGGGGGGGGGGTGTGTTATTGCTTTTGGTGCCTTAATGCCTTTTCCCACCTATTCATCAGACTTGGGTAACCACTCTTCAGTAGGACGTTCCCGAGGGAACCAGGGGAGGTGAGGGCCCTGGCTCCCAGCCAAAGTAGGGAAGAGGTACCAGGAGAGTGACCAGCCAGAGTCTCCGCCCACAGCTGAGATCCAGGTCCGAAACTCCTCAAAGGGCTTCTTCCCCCCATCAACCCCTAGGCTTTCCAGGTGGCCTGACGCAGGACACCAGTGGAAACAGAGCCCCAGCCTTAGGGACTGTTTCCTTTGGGCACCATAAGGACTCAGTCCGGTACACTGACATTTCTCTGAGAAGTCACAGTACACTCTGCATCAAGGCCCATGGTGTGCACAGCCTGTGGGGACTGGGGCATCCTTTGAGAATGCTTCCAGGCCAGCCAGGTACCCCCAGGGCCTCTCCTACCAGGCTCAGCTTTCTGAGGCAGATTCTTGACCCCTCTCCACAGCCTTCCCAAGGGCCCTGGCTGCAGGGCTGCGCTCTGTCCACATCGGCCGACCCTGGGCTCCAGAGGGCCATGACTCCCAGGCGTGGCCCACAAAGACTCCTGGTCCCCACCCTGTCCTGGGCGTGCAGACCTCTGCTCTTGGACCCCACGTGGGAACAACTTGAGTGTGAAGTGGCCCGGTTTTCCAGCTCAGGGGAAAAGCTCCTAAAGCTGGGAGGCTTTGATCAGAAGCCCAAAGTCATGACACGAAGCTGAGCCAGCTTTTCCCTACTTCTAGTTCCTGCAACTTCTACAGCCTTTTACCAAGGGGACAGTGTGTGCTTGTCAGCTCTCTTCCCAGTTCCGCTGAAATCAGGCAGTCAGGCTGAATTAAGAGAAAACCATAAGTCTTTGTGACCATGGAGGCAGCAGGCCCCGCTCTCCCCACCCTAGTTGCAGCAGGGCAGAAGCCAGGACTCTGACCCAGAAAGCTCGACAAGCTGCAGCCCCGCCTTCAGACCCAGCGGTGAGGACGCAGCACTTGGCCAGACGGGACAGCAATGCAGTGAGCAGGAAACCAGTGCCTGCCTCATTGATACATGAACTGGCTGAACACCTGCTGGGCACAGGGTATAGGGCTGGACCGGAAACACCCCCATGAATGAGCTTCTGAGCACCTGCTCCAGGCTTGCAGCAGAAGCCCACCTGGCCTGAGACTCCTTTCTCATTGGAAGATAAAGGAATCCAAAAGCTTTGTCTATTGTGTATTTTGGAGGAGAAAGAAACACCAAAGTAACTTCTGCCCATTCCATGTTAAAAACCTCTCTGTCCAGAAATCAGGCCTGCTTTTTTCTTTTATCTTAAATTTTAAAAACGTTTTTCCCCTAGCAATAGCTTGCTTGCTTTTTATGTTTCTATACAAGAATAAGGAAAACTTATCTGTGACCCCCAAAATGTAAAAGAAATTGTGATTGAAGGTCATTTATGGCCCTTAGTTTTGGCTCTGAGTAAAACAACAGAGGGGTCGCACCCCCACCCAGCTCCTAGAGTCACCCTGTTGGCACCCGCCTTTCCGCCCCTTGCCCCCACAGCCCAGGGCACCCCGCTAGCTCAGTACAGCCATTCCTACAGCTGAAGGAGCCTGCCTTCGGACAAAAGGCCTGCAGCACTGGTGTGGGGCCGGCCATGCTGGGCCCTGGATTGCTGGTTACAAAAACAAGAATGAAGCCCTCTGAACAATGCCTTTGCCTTGTAACTTCAAATTTATTACCATCAAAAGAATTCAAAGCAAGCGCTCTCACACACAGACTAATCAGAACTTAAATGTGCACAGGTGTGTGTGTGGTGGGGCGGGGTGAGAGGTTCAGGGCTCTGAGAAGGAGAAATGAATGTGGGCTGGCAGAGTCAGAGAAAACCCTGGAGGAAGGCAGGGCAGGGGGTCCCAGGGAAAAATGGGCTGTCTGCCCTTCCTCTACACGTGCTCTGTCCCAGAGCAGGGCTCAGTCAGTGTTGATGGGCGGGGCGACTGATGGCGGAGGTGACTGATGGGTGTCAGTGGCCCTCTGTGGTAGAGGCGGCTGACGCAGGCCATGAGCGAGAGAGCGGGTGCTGCCATCCTGGGGCCTGTGAGACCTGTTAGGCTGATGACAGGCAGTCTGAGGGGTGGAGAGCACGCTGAAGTCTGGGGCAGAGACACAAGGGTGGCGCCTGCCCAGGAGTCTCACCCAGAAAGCCCATTGGAAAGAGGCCTGGCTCTCCTGTGGCAGCTGCCTCCATTAGCCCCATGGGCCTTGAGAAGGCCACACCATGCTAGGTGCTCACCCCTCCCGCCCAGGGAGGCAAGAGGGAAATGCCACAGGTAGGGAGGGTGCACCAGCGCTCCAGGGTTGCCACCCCCCACCCTGGACCCACTCGCCCTCACCTGACCCTTACCCCTTCCAGCTTACACTCTGCTCTTTTTCTGGAAAGCCCTCTCCTTAGAACCCAATTCAACCTTCAAAACCTGGTTCAAGTCCCAGACATCTCCTGCCGACTCCTCACGCCTCATGCAGGACAGCCCCCTGTGGCGCCTGTGGGCCCCTCTCAGCTTGCCCACACACACACGGCACCGCCCCCGGCCCACACCAGGCTGGTGCTGAGGAAGTGTAAAAGAAAATCGGAACGACAGAAAATGGCATCTCAAGATAGCAAATGAAACGCAAGATTCCAGCAGGAAGAAACATGCCCTCTTCTAAATAAGACCCACTGCGACATTAAAGGACATTTAAAAAGGAAAGCCATCCCCCACGCTCCAGCCTTCATCACCGGGTCCGCGGTCCACCTGCTTTGTCAGCCCAGTTACAGAAAGATGTGGGTGGTGGCGGCTCATTTCCCCCTTTTGCCAACCCCGCTGTCTTTCCTCTGTGGTTATCTTGCTCTTCACTTCTGAGGGGCCTGCTTCAGAGGGGGAAATCTAACACCTCCCTGGAGCACTTTGGCTCCCACCCCTCCCTCTCCTTTAGACTGTGAGGGCCACCAAGGTGCTAGGGTCCACTTCTCAATCTCTCCTGCAGGGACTCACCAACCAGCTCTCAGGGAGCTGGCCTCCCACTGGTAGAGATTTCCCAGGGAGGCTGGTGGGGGCTTCCTGTAGGAGGTGCCCCATCACCCACCAACCCACCTTCCATTCTTCCCTCTTGCCTCAAGGACTGAACCTCATGCCCCCTCACTGGTCAGCATACCTCAGGGTAGCTAACTCATTAGGCCCATGGGCCTGGCCCAAGGCCAAAATCTCCCATCCAAGGAGCCATCAATCCCTCCCTGTCAGGTGGCTAGGCCCTCCCTCTGGCTGACCACCAGGAGCTCTCTCCCCTATCTCCTCTTCCCAGGGAGTGACACCTAGGAGCTGAGGCTCAGGGATGCCTGTGTCCCTACTGACACGTTTTCACGTGTCGAGAACACTAAACTCAGCTACTCAGGCTTCACACTCACCCAGGCAGATGCTCTCATAAGGAAGGTGTCTGCTGTGGCTCTGAGAGTGGGGATTCAGACCTGAGACAAAGGCATGATGAGATGCTGTGTGAACGCATGTATACACATGTGAGTGTGTGCCAGTGTGCTCATGAGTGTGCACGTGAGCACATGTGTGATAGCATTCTTCATAGGTGCTTCCCCCAAGAGGAAGGCCAACTGCCCCGAGGGCTGGGCCAGACTGAGCCAGCAGAGGGGCCAGGGTCACCCCAGCCTGAGGAGGAGCAGTGCCGGGTGCACAGGAGGCGCTGAGAAAAACATGAGCTCTTCCCTTCCTCCCTTCCTTCCTTTCCTGGCTTGACAGCAAGTGGAGTGGGCAGGAAGCCTGGGATTCTGATGCCAAAGTCTTCAGGGAAGTAGGAAGTAGTGGGAAGTCCAGCCAGCAATGCTGAGGGGACAGAAAGTGCTAGAAGCGGACGGCCTGTGGCTGACAGGAGAGGCGGGACCAGGTCCAAGGCCCAGGTTCGTGCAGCAGGCCCAAAGGACCCTGGCCGGGAGGAACAAGTAAAATCAGGGGGATGCTGTGCCCTCAGGCACAGCCAGGCTGTTCGCTGGCAAAAGGTGGAGAAGACGACACTGGGGATCCAAGGTAGCCCGGGTTCCAGAGGACAGGGGGGGTACCTGGGACAGAGGACATGGTGAATGCAATCCAGACACAGGAGGGGGACAGAAGTGGTTAGGGCTCTGATGGCAGCCGCAGCAGCACAAGTGAGGGGCTTCACTGAACACAGATCCTTAGCAGGAGCTCCAGGACACCTGGCACTGGGCGGCACTGCAGGCATTGTTACTTAGCAGTGAGCAAGGCAGACGAGGCCACTCATCTCACGGAACTCGCCTTGGTACAGGAGACAAACCAAGCCCAGGAAGACAAGTAGGGAGCCTCATCCATATGATAGGTGCTTGGAAGAACAATACAAATGATGAAGAAGGGAGGCAACCCTAGAGAGTCAGGGGGCACCTCTAAATGGGGACAGACCTGAGCAGAGCCGTGCAGATACCCAGGAGGGGAGCACATCCCAGGGAAGGCATGTCAGGGGCTTGGGCTTTGAGGCAGGGCTGTGCAGTGCAGGCAGGGCGCTGGAGAGGCATGGGAGGGGAATGTAGGGGAGTCTATGCAGGGGATCTGGGACCCTGCTTCTGGACTCCTTCCCAAATCCTAGCATCTCGTCTCAGTGATGGTTGACATGTCTTTGCTCTAACTACCCACCAGGCTGCTGAGACTCAGGAATCCCTGCCTTATTCATGGTAGCTGAAAGGGGAGACCACCCAAGTGCCCATCAGTGGACAGACGGATAAACAAGACGTGGCGCACATATGACGGATAGGCAGGCAACACTGACACAGGCTGTAGTGCGGATGAACCAGAAGATGCTGTGCTAAGTGAAATAAGCCAGATACAAGAGGAAGAATATTGTACGATTCTCCTTGTGTGAGATACCTGAAATAATCAGTCATAGAAACAGGAAGTACAACAGTGGTCACCAGGCGCTAGGGAGGGGAAGGGCACACGGTTTCAACTTAGGAAGACGGAAAGCCCTGGAGATGGACAGTGGTGACTGTCACACAACTTGAAGGTACTTAAAGCCACTGACTGCGCACGTAATAATAATTCAAATGGTAAATTTTATGGGCTGTATAGTTTACCATGATAAACAAAAGGAATGGAAGTACTGATACATGTCACAGTGTGGATGAACCTCGAAAACACTATGCTAAGTGAAAGAAGCCAGACGCAAAAGGACACATATTTTATGATTCCATTTATATGAAATATCCAGAGTAAGTAAATCAATAGAGACAGAAAGCAGACTAGTGACTGCCCGGGGCAGGGGCAGCGGGCAACAGGGAGTGACTGCTTAACGGGTCTGGGGTTTTCTTGTGCAGTGATGAAATATTTCAGAATGAGGTAGAGGTGGGGCTGCACAACATTGTCAATGTACTAAACACCTCTGAGTTATCCACTTTAAAATGGTTAATTGTATGATGTACTGAAATGGATACATTTCACCTCAATGAAAAAAGGTGGGGAGGGAAAAAAGAATCCCTGAGTAAAATCAGAGATTTTTACGGGGCTCAGGAGTCCTGCTCCGCTCACCTGCACCATGATGAGGCAGGCCCCGCCTAACCCGCCAGCAGCCCTGCGCACGTGCGGCCTCCTGCCCCAGCACTGAACGGTGCCCTGGTCCGCACAGCCCTGTTCTCTTCGGCCCTCTATCCCCTCCTCCAGTCATCCCTTAGCTCGACTTGAACCAATGAGTATTTACCTAGCCTTTTTTCTTCAAGTTAAATCACTTCAAATTTGTTTCCCTTCTACTTCACTTCATTCATGGGTTTTTAATTAGCTGTGGTGCAGTGGCTGGAAGATCCTAAGTGCTCAAAAATTCATGCTGCCACTCTGGAAGTTGTAACACGAACTGAACAAGGACCCCAAGCTTACAAAGCTCCGGGTACAAAAATACAAAAGACACAGGCACTTGCAAGTTCATGGGAGAACTATTTGTAGCAATAAAATTCAGGAACAACACCAGTGTCCTCAGACTGCCCAGGCCGCACACTGCCAGCAGGCAGAGATAAGAGTGAGTCTCAGAGACAAGGGCACTTCCTGTGACAACTCTGAGCAACGTCTCCAGGACTAGGGCAGCCCAGGACAGCAGCGAGTGGCCCCGGCGCCCCTCAGGAGGTCCCAGCAGTGGAGGGGTAGGACTGATGGGCCCAGCTCTCCTACGGGGTGGAAGGCCAAGCCCCGGCTGCCCAGGGAGAGGCAGTATGTGAGCGACCAAGTGGGTCAGGCCAATCTGCTGATGGAGCACGAGGCTCCAGGAGGGACACGCTCCACCCGCAGAGCTGCCGCCTCCGCCTGCGGGGTGCTGCGTGGGATGTCAGCATCTTCTGTGCTGTGCCCCTGACTCACAGCTCAGCTCTTCTTTCACTCTGCACATGAGAACGACCTGACACAGAGGAAAGAGGGGCAAGCGCAGAAGAGAGTAGGCCAGACCATGGTGGGGGGTGCGGGGTGGGCGGAGGGGAGGCAAGAAAACTGGCCGTTTTTAGTGCCTGCCGAACACCCGCAGCCACCGTTTCAGTTAACCCTCACACCAGCTCTGCCACGGAGGGCCAGGTAAGGAAACCTGGGTTTAAAGAGAGTGAGTATCATGAATAAGGCACGGCCAGCGTGGACAGTAGGCATTCCCCTGTAATTTTCATGCCCCCATGACCCCTCCTGTACTGAGACCCTGCCACCTGCCCTCAGAGAGCCAATTCTGTCAAAATGAGTTGCTTCACTGTCCCAGGGACACAGAGCAGAGCCTCAGGGCACAGGAGGCCACGAGGACCTGAGAAAAACATCCTTGCAGCAGATACTCCCATTTCTGACACTCAACGGCAAACTCAAGGGCACTCCAAGGAGACAGCTGGCAGAGGTCAACACAGTGGCCTAATGGCAGAGATCTCAAGTCGAGAAGCTCTCAGGAAACAGGTTCCACTTCCCCATACGTACTGGTGAGGCTTGGGGCTGAGAGGCAGGACAGGCAAGGTGCGCTCGTGGCACACCAAGTTCTCCTGCTTCCCTTTGCGGGGGCCACGCAAAGGCAACAGATGGAGTCCTCTCTATTTCAGCTGAGTGCTGTGACTCATTTAACAAATCCCACAGTTGTCAGAAATCTAATAACTACCTCCTATTGGAAAATAAGAGAATAAATTCTTCAGAAGCAAACCATGCTAGTGATGCATACACAAAAACTGGACACTGTTCTGGTGTCATTCTGAAAGCTGAAAGAACCCAGGCTAGACTGAAACTCGGTCTTCGCTCTGGAAGGGCACCGCAGAGAGCCCTCAGTGAGGAAAACGGAGGCAAGGGGAATCTGTCCCAGGTGCTACCACCAGTGCCTTGGGCTCTGTGGGCCAGCTGTGGACTTAGCATCACTCTCAAACTTTTTGGCCAAGATAGAGCCATAAGGTAATACTGGAGGAGGTGCTATGCTCAGAAGACCAACCCCAAGGAAACCATACTCTTACTAAGACCCCTCTAAGCTTCTGGTCACTCACACACCTCATGAGGCCTTGCAAAGGAAGGCAGAGCCAAACCCACTGGACACTGCCATGCCCAGGAGTGCAAGGAAGGACCTCCTTTGCTTCTGCAGACGCTCCGAGGACAGGTCTCCGGTGTGATGTGAGGCAGCTCTGATGCCTGCCCCCAGCCTGCAGACCTCCCTCCTCCATCACTCCAACATTCCTGGGCTCACTCCAGGCCACCCTCCCCCTGGCTTCCTTTTTCTGGAGCCCAGGGCCCCCCACCACTTGCCTTGCTCTGGGAGAATGCACTTCCCTGTCTGCTCCCCCAGAGGGGTTGTCTCCCTGCTCCAGAGCTGGGACCTCCCACTGGTCACTGACTATCTCAGGGGCTAAGGAGAAAGAGCCGGCACTTGTTGCCTTGACCTGGTCTTGAACGTGGCTGCTCATCTCCATCTTCCTCAGTCCCTGTGGGCCACTCTTCTGTCTCAGATTCATGTTCAGCCACCTCTGTCACTGGCTCCACGATGAGGTTCTGAGCTGTGACTGCAGCTCCAGTGAGTCCCAGGGTTCCAGGTTCCTCTCCTCTGGGCGTGTCCCGTATAGTGGCCAAGAGAATTTTCCTAAACTCAACAATCTCCAACCGTTCCTCTGCCGCCTTTCAATTTTTTGATTTATTGATTTATTGATTGAGTGGAGGAAGGTAGACACAGTTATAAAAGGACAATGAAAGCTCCTTGTAGTTGGACCTGTTCAGAATCTGGACGGTAGTGGCGGGTATGCGAATCTACACAGCCGATGAGATCGTATACACACACTTAATAGGCGCAAACTCAAATAAGCACACATAAACTTCGGGAAACGTGAGTAAGACTGAGGGATTTTATGAACGTCGATGCTTCAGTTGCGATGCTACACTATAGTTTCATAAAATGTTACCACTGGGAGAGACTGCGCAAAATGTACAAGGAAAGTCTCTGTGTTATTTCTTACAACTGCACATGAACCTGAAATAATCTCAATGTTTACAAAGTCACATGGGTCTCAAGTTATCCTCCACCATTGGCTTGCCATTTTTAAAGATTGTGAGTAAGAAATGTGTTGATATTTCATCATTTCGGAATATTATTCTGTGTCTTTGGTTCTCAACCTTATCACAGCCAACAATCTTTTTAATAACAAATACAAAGTGAGCTTACAAATCTCTGGGGAAATGGATAAATTTTAAATGAAGGCAAAATAAAGGCATTCTCAGATAAACCAAAGTAGGAAAAATTGTTGATGGCTAATTGCAATTACAAGAAATAATAAAGGTCAATTATATCTCAGTCTAGCTGGGATGGGGAGGAACTCATAAAGGAAGTTCCCCGGGGCAGACAGCAAGTGACACCGAACAGTAATTTGAATCCACACAAAAAAACAGAAAGTACTGGAGAAGGTAATTATGTTGGTAAGTATAACAGGAAGTATAATTGTTTATCTCTTCTCTTAACTGATTAAAAGGCAACTGACCAAACGCCGTCTGTGTGTTTCCGCGTGTTGTTGAGCTTACAATGCATGGGAATGTGAAGTGTTTGACGGAAGGAGCACAAGGGGATGGGTGGGAACAAAGGTGTACTGAAGTAAAGAAGTGACATCATATAACAGCTGAATCCACAGAAAAAAAGAAGAATCAGAAATGCTAAGTGTGGAGGTTAATATAACAAATTTCATAAATATACACTTGCTCTCCTTTTTTCTCAGCTTCTTTAAAAGACCTAGACATGATTATCTACAACATTATATAATATTATGCAGAGTAATAATTATAACAACGTATTGTTGGTTTTGTAATGTATAGATGTAACGTGTAGAACGATAATTAAGCAAAAAGACAGAGGGAGGTAACGTAGTTAATAAGAGTAAAGTTTCTATTGATATATTTCAATGAAACTGATTTGGCATAAATCTGAAGTAGCTTCTGACAAACTAAGATATATATTGTAAGCCTTAAAGCAACCACTAGGCAAATAAT